>JBAMJV010013837.1:0-56719 GCA_037951105.1 Echinarachnius parma | reverse complement strand
ATAATTGTTATTATAGTGAATTTTAACACAATAAGTTTAGTTTGATAAAAACATACCGTATTGCAGTTCAAGAGTTGATAATATGAAAACCTCGGTATTCTGCAGCGGTCTTACCAATGTCAGAAATAAAACTGCGATTCTACAAATCCAGAGCTAAGATAGAGACACAACAGGTACGTAGCAGTGTTTCTTGATCATGAATCATAATCATGATGTTGATATAATAATATGTACTTCTATTGTACACCAGGTATAGCGAGGAATACCAGGTGTTATGTGTGTATTACAAAGGACGCGAGGCAAAATACATCTGGTACTAGATATCGTACTTCGGTCAGTAGCGTCTTTTCGCTCGGCGACGGGAGTGCGGCTACGGGGGATTTAAATTAGCTTTGATCGTCCCCGTACTCTGGCTACCGTCGCGATCTATTTGCAGTTTCGCAATTCTGAATACGCGGAAGTTTCCGCGCTTGCTGTATGTACAGTCCTATAGGCTATAGCATACGGTATAATGCAATACACAATTCACAACATACTGTGCAGCGCATGTACACGAATCAGTGCATGAAACACGTGTGAGGCAATGTTTATCTAATTTGCATGCGAGCCTCGCCGTCACAGTTAACAAGCGCTCTGATTGGCTGATCAGGTACCCCCGTAGTACCTCTACGCCCGACGTTAATTCGGCGAACTACCGTCCTAGGTTTGGCCGCTACGGGGAATTTTCGCTCTGAGTGCGACCCCCCGCTAAGATTAGCGTTGTAGCCATAGTCCCGTCGCCGAGCGAAAAGACGCTAATAATAGACCAGAGACGGAGAGATAGAGAGAGAGGGAGAGAGAGAAAGAAAGAATTTGTTTGCAGAGTCATGTGCGACATGGAAATATGCAATATGGGCTGGTATTATTGCCAATTCTGTCTTTATGTCGTTGCATCAGTGTAAACAGTTCAGTCATTACGAAATGTTTAGTGGGGAATTCCAACACAGCGATATTACTGTATTATAGTGAACGGGTGGTCCGTGTCTGTATTAATATCAAGTTCAAGTCAAGCTTAAGAGAACAATTCCCCACCCTTAAATTACTTTTGATCACGTTAACTACACATCAAAACAAAATATCATGCAAATATGTCCAACGTTTTCACACTGAACAAAGGAGGGGCATCATTCTAAAGTCACTCGCTGTGTGGGCTAATCCGATTCATCGCGTACATCATGGAGGCTGCCATTATTGATTTCGAAACCCGGATTTTGAATTGTTCGCGCTAAAATGTTACGTCAAACCCGAACAAAGCTCGGGCTCTTTTTGTTAGCTCTCGCAGCTCACAGGGTTTGTGTACAAACAAAAGGCAAAACGTGAGCCAACAAAAAGGGTTGTTCGGGTTGGACGTCACATTTTAGAGCGAACAATTCCAAATTCGAGTTTCATAAACATCAATGGCAGCCTCCATGATGTACGCGACGAATGTGATTAGCCTGTACAGCCTGTGCTCCTTTCTTGGCCAGAGGGCTAATGTTGGACGTATTTTGCATGAAATTCTGTTTTAATGGTTAGAGAACTTAATCAAAAGTAAACAGATGTTGGGGAAACTTCCCCTTTAAGTCAAGCATAAAGGTATACGCTTTTATCATTATGATGTAGGGGAGGGGGCACACTTTAGGTATTCCTTTATTTTTTCACGAATTTCCCTTTCATGCTTTTAATGGGTTTTCCCCATTCAACTGATTATTTTAATTTGTGTTAATTTATTTATAGTTTTATTTATTTATTTGTAATTAATTAATTTATTTATTTTTATTTTATTTATGTATTTATTTATTTTATTTTGTTGTGGGGGGGGGGGGGGATGATGGCATGGGGACAGGTAGCTACGCCACTAAAGGTATAGTTCTTAGTCCACGTAGACCGGATTCGAATGATTTCTTGTCTTCCCTAAGTAGTGTTATGACTGTAACTCTTGGCATGTTTTATTGTTTAATAATCAAACAAATATTTATTGATTATTAAAGGGGTAGTTTAGTTTTGGTAAGACTGCACTTTAGTAGCCAAAACCTGCACAGTAACATTATAAACTAATAGTTATAACTCCACTATGCTCGAAAGGTAAACAAAATTACAAACGACTAAGTAAAAAGCCTGTTATCATTCAAAAAGAGCCATTAAAACACAAGAGGGCGCTTTTTAAAAAGGCATTGGTTAAAACCATTTTCCATACAAAATTATGCATGTGATGTTTTATTAATATAATGATTAGATAGAGACATCATCAACAACTATGAAAAAGTGCTAGCATTTTAAAAAAAATTTCTAAAAATCATCTAATTATTTGGGCCCTAAATAATTATAAGATCAGATATATGTATTGATATTTCAGCCGTTTCTGGGTCGATTTTGACCAAATAAAGTTTATTTTGCCATTAAAATTGCATGTTCTCTCAAATTCGACACTCAGTTTTTCATTACCTCACAACAAAATTGTGATGTGCAGCGCCCTCTCTACCAAAACTAAACTACCCCTTTAAAGTGTAGATTTTTTTTGAAAGCACAACATTAGTTTTTCGAATAAAAAAAACAGATAAACTCCTTATTTCGACACTTACTAAAATCCTTTAGAACAGATATAAATTAATACTAATGGGGGCACACATTATGTATGTCTTTTTTTGTACGAGATTCTATTCTGAATTATTTGTCAAATTATTGGTGGACGCGACCGTACCTTCCACTGCCGGCACTACGGCTTGGTTCATAACCCATTTTTCAGTGGCGTAGCGCGGTATAACTGATTAAAGGGGCATGTGAATCTTTGGAGGGCATAACATTTTGTTTTCATATGATTACCCCTTACGAGTTTCATCTTTGGGGCAAGTGCCCAGAGTTCCCCCACTCTAACCTATGTCTCTTCCTTACATAACATGTATCAATAAAGTTAGTACAGGGTAGATATAGATTGAGCGATGAGTTGTGTTTACTTTCTATTTAGATGGCAGTTTACTACTTTATTTTCTATCAATATCATACGAACATATTTATACGCACATGGACATATACACACACACGTTCCCACACATATACACACACAAACAAACACACATAAAATATACCACACACGCATGCACACGCGCACACACACACACACACACCTATACGTACACACACACACACATACACACAAGCACAGTCAGTCACTAAACAAATATATCATACACATTTAGTCCCAGACGAATACACAGACGCATTCACACAGTGTGTTGTTCATTCATGCTTACAATGCAAATGCCAATTACTAAGCACATTTTCCCTTTCATCGTGTCTCCATCCTAGCAAAATGAAACTCAAATACATCATGTCACGTTCGAGGATAAATAATCATAATGACCAGAAACCCTAAGCAAATTCTATATATTTTGTGTTTATTTTATTTCTTTTCGTACGTTATAAGCGTAGTTATCGAGCAATGTTTTTTTTTTTTTTTTTTTTCAATATAGCATCGTAGCAAACCGTAGTATTTACTCAGATTAAATGATTTTTAAAAACAAGCTCTGAATTTGTTCTAAAAGATAAATTTACATTTTTATAGGAATAGAGTATTCAATGTAAAGTGTCATCGGGCAAAAATTAAAATTGTTAACAATTTAGAGGTATTAATCATATCAATATACATAAATAGAAATACAAGCATAGCTAGAACATAAGTCCATATACAAAATAATGTGGTGGTCGAAGGTGTCAAATGCCCTTGATAGATCCAGAAAAATACCACAGCAAAATTGTCCTTTATCCATGTTATATAAAATGAATTATACTTAGTGAGGTAAAATATTGTTTGCGAAATCCAAATTGTTCTGGAAATGAAATATTATTTTTGACAAGTAATTATTCAATCAATTTTGAAAAAATTGAAAAAAGTGCAATTAGGTCTTTAGTTTTCAATATATTCAGGATTATTTTTGTTCAACAAAGGAACAATTTTGGCAACTTTAATTTATCAGCTACAATGCCAGAGCTTAAATATTTGTTGAAACTATCACATAATAGATGTACAAACAAACGTATACATACATTTACAATTCGATGTGAAATATTTTCTGGCCACTTGCTTTGGATATTTTGATTGAAGAACACATTTTAATTATTTCATTAATTGGTGTAGGGCTCACAAAAAACGACGATGGGTTTTGATGCCAAAAATAATCAGTCAATAAACTACTTAAATAGAGGTTGAAATTGATTCCAAGATATTCTTCCCTACGTAAACAAAGTAAGAAGTAAACTGTTTTGCAATATCATAATATGATGTACTTAATTTCAAATTATACATATTTATTAGGAAGATCCTTGTGCTTTTTAATACCAAGAATATCATTAATTTGTCACAATTTTTTTTGTTTTTTGTAATAATCTCTTTGAGAAAAACGAATAATATTTGTGAGTTTATTTGTACATTGTTTACACTTTGTTTAATTTTGAATACTTGGAATTTTCAAATTTGTCTTATACAATATATTTGTACGTGTTATAGACTGAGATATAGCTTTAGTAATCCTTGGATTCTTAATCATAAACACTTTCTGATGTTGAACATTTTGAAAAGGAAAACATTTATAAGATATATCAATAAACTTTATAAAAAACACATTATATCTTCTGTCTGCATCATCACAACTATACATACAACACGAACGTTGGCAAAAAAATCATCAAAAATAGTTACTCAGTGAGTTCCCTTTTTGATTGTATTAGTATAAATGTTATCTATCAAGGAAGCTCTATTTTGTAACATTCGAGTCGGTTTGTCTTTCAAAGAATAACTACTAAATAAATAGGCTACATCATATCTAAACAAATATAATTTGTTTTCGTGTAAAACCCATAACTTAACAAGTTTATCTTAAATTCTCCTAATAAATATATATCTTTCTTTTCACGTTCCAGTATTTGAAATCCTTTAGTCCTTTCAGTAAGCCATACAATACCAGTATTCGGTGGACGATAAATACATGCTACAATAATTGATTTATTACTTTCCTTAATTTCTACAAAAATTACTTAATAGTTTTTTGGTAATACAAGATAAATCATTACACAAAACACATTAAAGTTCATCGCTTATATACATTGCAGCCACACCACCAATCTGTTCTGTTTGTATTTGAGTTGAAACAAGTTTCAGATATTGCCATAATTTTGAAATTATACTCTAGGGATTAAAATTAATACAACATTTTAGGAAGACTTTTTGTATTTAAATGAAGTAGTGAAAAGTGTTGTGAGTCAAAACTGTCACATTTCTTAGTCGGACTGCTTCGGGGGCATATTATGTGTATCTTTAGTTTGTAAATGATAATAGGGGTGGGTGGGAGGGGGTATGCGTGCCCCATATGTTCTTCCATCCCCCACCCCCCCCCCCCACCACCCCCCTCCCCACACACACACACACACACACCCACCGGCGTTACGTCAATGCGAATTGCTGAACTGACCCTAATACATTTACAATTCAGACACTTGATTGAGAAGACTATTAAAAGATACAAATGTAGGAAATGTCTGCCCACATGAGCTCGACTTATGCTGTTGCCATGGTGTCAATGGCGACTATAAATACACACGAGCCACTGGATATCATCAATTAGGTGCCCCGACTGGCTACTATAAATTCAAATACGTATGATGATCATTATATACAATGATTTTGATATTAAATAGTACAATTCTTTGGGTTCACAAGATACAGAAAAGACGGTCGCCGTCTATTACAGTATACTTACGCGTTACTATAGTTACAAATACTATTAAGTGAAATCTCATGCAGAAAATGGGCACTGTCCATATCCATCCATGACAAATATAGTCATCTCACCAGCTGGTGTCAAGAAGCTTCTAGATGGGCTCGACCCCCACAAAGCTACTTGACCAGACGGCATCCCATCCATACTTCTGAAAACGCTTTCCGGCTATACCCACTTCGGCTATATCCAGATGGGCAGTTTCTCACTTCGTCTAATCACCATTTCATCAACTTCCCGTTTGGTCTAATTGACAGTTGGGCTACTCCCACTTGGGCTAATGTCCCACTTGGGCTAATGCCCACATGGTCTAATGCCCACATGGTCTAATGCCCATTTGGTCTAATGACCATTTGGTCTAATGACCATTTGGTCTAATGGAAGTTTGATATGATATAGGTGTTACAACGAATGTTTTCTTTCCCACTCGTATACAAATACAAAAAGGGGGGGGGGGATAATTGTACATGTCATCCCCCACCTTGTGAGGCGGGATGTATCCCACTCATCCTCCCGTTGCCTGTTTGACGATATACCATTTTATGGAACCTGTTTTTTTTTAAAGGTACCTGATTATAACGCCCACTTGTTTCCTTTTAGGTGGTCAATATGCACCGTTTGATGAATAGTGGGAAAATAGATAAAATAGATATTATCTATTATAGATATTATCTATTTTCTCTTCGGTGGTGTATGAAGGTCACCTGATTGTAATGGCCAATTATTTTTCTTTTATACACAGGTTTCGTCTCACTGTGGCTAAATATCCATAGAGCTATAATTACGGGTGCGCTTCGTTATTCCGAAGGTTCGCTATTCCTAAAATGAAATCGGGTTCGTTATTCCGAAGGTTCGGTACTTTTGGGGGTGTTTCATAGGCCCCCTCCCAAATCAATTTAAATCATGGCTTTTATCTAATTTGATTGGAAAAGAGAGTAAAACAAGAAAACTCAGATTGCACAGTTTCAATTAAAACAATGCAAAAGCTCCTTAACGGGAGGGGGGGGGGGGGCAAAAGGTAGATCCGCCCCTGCCCTTAGTTGCTATTTATGATGAAATACATACAATTCAGACAAATACAATGTTAGAATTAAGATATTTTGGACTGATATCAAGCAGCAAAATCTAACTTTATGACATAATTATAATTATATAATATCAAATTGATTTTGGTTTAATTTCATGTTTTTTTTTACATGAGAAATATATCTTAAATATCTCATTCTTATTGCACTGTTTTACAAAGAAAAATAAAATCATTTTTGAGGAAATTCATTTCAGTTTATAACAACATATTACAAATTATTCTTATACAATTTTACTAGAATTTTAAAGCCACTCTTTGCCCCCTCCCCTTCTCCCACACCCCCATGCAGCCACGGCAATTAGAATAAGATTGATCCCCTTTCCCAAGACCACACTGCTCAAAATCATTTTTTTAGGCAACATTCAAATTCAAAAAATCAAATTCTTTTCTACGTCGTATTTTTTAATAACCCTAATTTCATTTTAGGACTAACGAACCTTCAGAATAACGAACCCGATTTTATTTTCGGATCAACGAACCTTCGGAATAACGAACCTTCGGAATAACGAACCTTCCGAATAACGGACTGTAACCATAATTACATCCTTATGGAATCGTTCATACGGTATACGGTATACAGGCGGTGGCCACCACACAGGTCAGTGTGGGCGAATTGGCGATCGTTAGACCAAATGGGAATTAGACTAAATGGTCATTAGACCAAATGGGAATTAGACTAAATGGTCATTAGACCAAATGGGAATTAGACTAAATGGTCATTAGACGAACTGCTTTTAGACCAAGTGGAAAATAGACCTGATGGTATTAGACGAAATGGTATTGGACCTAATGGTTATAGACCAAACGGTAATTAGACCAATTGCATATGGACCAAGTGAAGAGTAGCCTAACTGAGAATTAGACGAACTGGTATTAGACGAAGTGACAATAGACGAAACGAGGAAAAAAAAGTAGACGAAGTGACAATTAGCCCATTTGGTGATTAGACGAAACGGCAGTTGCCTAAATGGGCATTAGACCTAGTGATGATTAGACCAAATAGGTTTAGCCGAAGTGAAGTTAGACGAACTGATGGTTGGACCAAGTGGTATTAGACCAAGTGAATATAAACCCAGGAGGATGCCAGGAAACTGCAAGAAGATCTGGATTCGCTACAACTATGGGAAGCAGACTGGCTCATGGACTTCAATCCTCAGAAGTGCAAGGCAATGTCTGTCACCAACAAGAGAAAACCAGTCCAACAAACCTACAACATACACCACGAATCTCTGGAAAAGGTTACCTCAGCAAAGTACCTTGGCGTAACAATGCAGCAGAACATGAAGTGGAACAATCACATCAACCAACTTTCCAAAAAAGCAAATTCCACGAGAGCCTTCCTACAGAGAAATCTTTGATCCTGCCCAAGACATGTGAAAATACTCCGCTACAAAACCCTACTACGCCCCATTCTTGAGAATGGCTGTGAGATCTGGGATCCATCAACTCAAGCAAACATCCAGAAGCTTGAAATGACACAGCAAATATATGCTTGCTTTGTCTACAGCGACTACGGATACTCCAGCAGTGTAGCAGTCATGCTGACACGACTACAGTGGCCATCACTCCAAGAAAGGAGAGCTCAGTACAAAGTATACATGATACATCGGATGGTCAACTCTCTGGTTGATACTCCTTCAAACGTCTACCTCATACCAGTCACCCGTGCCAGCGCTTTCCTCAGAGGTCACAGCCAGCGGTTCCAAGTTCCATTTGCACGCACCCAGACATACCAAACATCCTTCTTTCCTCATGCAATAAGACTTTGGGATTCCCTGCCAGAATCCACCATATGCACCTCGCCTGACCATTTTAAATAGGAGGTGCAGAGGATCCAAATTCATTAGAGCGCACATGATTTTTACTTGCACACATAGTTAGCATCACAGAGCACCACACTGTACATATGCACAAGGTACGAAAATACACCGCGCTGGTGGACTGTACCAAAATGGAAGAAGAAGAAGAAGAACACACACCTATTTGTGCTAGCTATTGCATGGCTGATATTGATAAGCCCTCTTACCATCATGATCAGTACACGGTAGATGGTAGATGAAAAACTCTAACAAATCCTATTCAATTATTAATTGTTTGTCAATACATTCAAATGCAATCTACTAGACGGACATTATTGTTTATAGTAAACAATTCTAAAAAAATAAGTTAATATAAGTAAATTACTACTTGATTTGCTAATATATTCTAGTGCTGCATGTATGTACACTAAACACAGTCAAACTACATAGCGACTTCCTACGGGAAACAGGAACAATAACCATTGTAGACATGTGACCTCTATAGGCGTTGGCCACTAAAACATACTATAATGTATATCCATTATTCTGCTAAACTCACCTGCTTTTCAAAGCCTCGTTTAGTCGACATCTAACCTCAACGTGTTCATACTGTGCACGAAATGGTTCCTTTCTTATATCTCCCTTCTAAATGTATATAAATTTACAATCGTCACCACATCTTCTTTAGTCAATCAGACTGAAACGGGTGATGATTAATTAGACTATATTATTCATCGACGAACAGCTACAACCAATGAAGGTGGTATATCAATAAATATATGTATTTTTAAAATGTTAATAATAATATTTAGCGTATATAATTTGTGTTGGAATCGGAAAAAATGTCATTAAATTGAATATAATATAGTACGCTCATGTCTCTAGTCTTCATTTGTGGCACTGTGTGTGTCACTGACTTCGTGTAGGCATTTGCTATCAGGATATATAATCAACAATAATTAGCCTTTGTATTTTTCTTCCCATTGCCTGTGTAATATTTGCTCTGAGCTACCTCCAAACATCACCGATATGCCCTCTTTGGAGCAATTTAAGATGGCTCTTGAAACTATTTAGTTTCATTTGTGGAACGTGTATCTTCATCTAGATACAGAAAATGCGTCGATGGGTATTACAGAACCAAAACAAGATAAAGGTTTCTGGAAAAGAATGATGAAATGACTCGATCATGATATTAAAGGGATCAAGTAAAATTGTCAAAATTTACTTGGAACTTTAGCGGTTCTCACATACACAATTGCATTTGTATCACCACAAGAACATTGAACTGGACACCATTTCAGTTTTTCTTTTTTTCTATAGATATGTAGAGTTTAAATATATAAATGCATAGCTATCTACTATTCTACTGAATATTAAAAGGGCTTTTGATACCGTGGACCATGGTATTTTACTTGAAAATCTCAAGTTGTACGGCTTTGATGATGTAAGTACGGCTTTGATGATGTAAGTTGGTTTAAAAATTACCTCAGTTATAGAACCCAACGCACATCGATAAATGGAAGCCTTTCCTCACTCGCGTATGTAGAATACGGAGTCCCATAGGGCTCCATTTTGGGCCCAACTTTGTTTTTGTTATAATATAAACCAGTGGAGTATACAGGTTCTTACACCTGGGGGGGATGATTTGCTATTCAGTTCACCGGACCAAGACTAATTTGTTCGCGGCCGAGACCACCTGCCCAAATATTTTGAGACCAAGGCAATTGCTTGGAAGTCCTCTCAGTGGGGGGGGGGGGGGGGGGGGGGGGGGGGTTCCGTTAACAATTTTCGAAGCCAAGACCAAGTACTTTCACAATTTTCGAGCCCGAGACCAAGTACCTTCAAAGTTCAAGACCCCTCTCAGTGGGGGGGGGGGGGGGGGGGGGGGGGGGTCCGTTAACAATTTTCGAAGCCGAGACCAAGTACCTTCAAAGTTGAAAACCCCTCTCAGTGGGGGGGGGGGGGGGGGGGGGGGGGTCTGTAGACAATTTTCGAAGTCGAGAACGAGACCAGGTTCATTGAACTCTCGCAGTGGGGAGGGGGGGGGGGGTTCCGTTGCAAAGAGTCAAGACCAAGTACTTTTACAATTTTCGAACCCGATACCGGAGATCTTTGATAATTTTTGGTACCGAGATCGGGTTTTAGTCGGTTGTTACCACGTTTTAGTCGGTCGAGACCAGGTTTTAGACGGTCAAGACAGCTTAAAAGTAGTCTCGAGACCAGCTAAAATGTGAAAAGGGGGTTCAAACCCCCCCTTACAGCCATTTTTGGGTCAAAGGGGGGGGGGGGGGTTGAACCGCCAAACCCCCCCCCCCTGGTTACGCCTATGCATACAACTAATGTTTTCTTTTTCAATCGTATAGATACACACACAAAAATATATCCTTCCCTAAAACCTGGGGGGGGGGATGATTGTACATGTCACCCCCCCACCTTGTGAGGTGGGGGGGATGCATCCCCCTCATCCCCCCCGTTGTCTACGCCCCTGATATAAACGACATTTCAAATGCCGTTAAACATTGTAAAGTGTCCCTCTACGCTGATGACACTTGTTTGTACTTCTCATCGCATAACCCACGTCAAATGCAGACATCCATAAATAAAGATTCAGAAGGGGTTGCCCAGTGGCTGAATGCTAACCGACTTATTATTAATGCTAAAAAGACAGAATATATATTAATTGGTTCTCGGCTGAGAATTAGGACTTTTTATGATACTGGAATAATGTTACAGTTAAACGGGTGCAATCTTAAAGAAGTAAATCAGTGTAAATATTTGGGGGTGATTATTGATCAAAATCTCGCATGGAAGTTACATATTGATTATATGTGTCGTAAACTTGTAAACAATTTGTTCCTTTTACGTAAAGCCAGAATGTACATTACTGAAAATATTGCGAGAAACTTATACTATATAATTATTCAATCTCACTTAGATTATTGCTCGCCAGTTTGGAATAATACCTTTCATATATCCTTGAATAAATTACGAGTTTTACAAAAGAGAGCACTTAGAATTGTATTACAAGTAGACTATACCGTAAGTTATAATACTTTGTTTCAAAGAACAAATGTCGATTCAATTGATTTCAGATGGAAGAAAATAAATTTGACGGTAATGTTTAGAATAATCCATAATCAAAATATACCACAATATTTATTCTCTCGGATTCAAATGAAGCATCATTCATATAGCTTACGTTATTCTTAATGTCTATTATTTTTACCAAAAACAAAAACTTATTTTCTTAAACGGAGTTCTATTTATTCAAGTTCTAAGGCTTTTAATTCATTACGAGTAGAAATTAAGCAATTAGATAGCATTAAAACATTCTCATTGCAATTAAGGTATAAGTTTATAATGTAATTTTTTTTTTTTTTTTTTTTTTTCTTTCTTTAAATTTGTATCTAGTGTTTAAAAAAATTTGAATAAACCTATTTGTAAAGCTTGTTTTTAGTGTTTTTCTATGAAATGAATATCTGTTTGTATGTATATATATGTTTTTTGTTCATATTTAACTTATTTATATGTTTTAATGTTAATGCTTGTAATATCTCTGTATGTTTATATATTGTACGGGACCCCTTTGAAAATCAGTTTCTGCTGAAAGGGCCATCCCACCCATTTGTGGAAATAAATAAATAAACAATAAATACAAATAAAATACTATGTACAAAGTCAGTAGGAAAATATAATTTGCATTTTCGGTCATTACTTCGCAATATAACATACATTTAATTTGAGATTTTTACACATTTCTTAGTTACTAGATCTCTTTCAGACTAGTATCAGTTAAGTTAGTCCAACGGGTTATAAGCCTTTCCAGAATGTGTGGACCAGTGGATTACCTGACATTGTCTGAAACGGTTTCCCTTGGAATGGATCAACCTGAACTTTAGCTATCATCCCTAGACCATAGACACGTTGCATTGACATATTACTACAAGAGAAAGATTAGTTTTGTAGATTGACTTTATCATTCGATGTTCTGAAAGATTCACCGAGGCACAACCGTTGAGGGCGGTCTCTCCCTGTGGAATCCCCTGCTCATCTCCAAAGCCTTCAGCAGTCGGAACCTGACATCATCTTCGCTCTCGTACTCAGGGAGGTCCAACCAGACGAAGCCCTTGCAAGTCATTGCCGCTGGGCAGATCTCGCCCGGGCAGGCGTCGAACTCCTTGCGAGTATCCATTCGCCTGATGGTGAAGTCAAGAGATTTGAATCCATTGATCGGCACGTGGTCAGCCCCAGTCTGGAATTCTGTCGAAGGACAATAAACGAAGAAATATATTTTTTCCAAGGACGACATAAATGGTTATGAACGAAGACGAATAATGAGAACAAAAAAAAGAAACAAATATTTCATCGGTTTGGGTATTATATATTATAGGATTTCTAGGTCAATTTCGAAAGTTGGCCACACGAATTCATTTTGTGTGCATTCAATTTCGCCAATTTAATCACCGCAAGCTGTATTTTGCAGTTCAAATTCGTTTTTTAGCATTCGAATGCATATAACGATCATTCGAAAACATTTTGTTTGCATTCGATAATTTCGATTTAAAACTTGTTTCTATTTCGTAAAATTGTCATTCACTGAATTAAAAGCGAAAGTTTGTGATTAAGTTATACTGCCTTCCGTGAAATCCGTTGGCGAAATTGAATGCAAATAGCGTGTTTTTTAAATTGAATGCTGAAAGTAGTAAATCACTTGACCGATCGAGCTCAATCTGATGAACAAAATGCAATTTTGAACCACAATTGCAAGCTTTCAGCTCAATTTCGCGAAATTTAATGAAGTGACGCTTATCAAAACGAATGAGAGGCCGAGAAAAACCTATATTTGATTATGCTAGATTGCAGGGATTATGTTGGCTGAATATAAGAACACACTGATGAACCTGAAGTTTGCCAAAAACAACACGACTTCTTTATACGGACTCCTTGCATACAGAAATGTTCTTGCAATATATAGCAAAACTCCTTACCGAAAAGCATTTCTTTAACTAGCTTCGAAAAAGATGACTTACTCAGGTATCTTCTCTTGTCTGATTCCTCCATTGCGTGGAAGACCTTCCAGAATCTTTTGATGACTGGGTGGCTTGAAGAGTATGGAGGTTTGTACAATGTGCTCTGAAGAAAAAAAACACATATTAAATGTTGAATAATCATGGAAATTATATCCCCAGTGTGATTGGTGGAAGTAAAACGAGTTAGCTCAATGGTGCTATAAAAAGTTAATTTGATTCCGTTATGAATACTAGATTGGTTAAATGTGGTAGTTTGTTCAAGATACACCGGTTTCGAAAAAAACAAAACGAAACCAGGACCCGATAGTGACGGTCGGGAACCGGTATGACCAACAGAACCGACTCAGCCTTTAGTATACGGAACAAAGATGAAGCAAATTTACCCTCTCGAACTCCTTCCAGTCGAACTCTTCTCCCAGAATGACATCACGGAGTTCCTCTGGCTTGAACATGCTCCGCATCAGTCGGCTCCGGTTGAAAAGGATGTCGAAGCCTTTCACGAAGGACGCGAACTGATTGATGGCGAACTTCCTCTCCCTTTGGAGATCGATGAACATTTCACTTGGATGAAAAGTGAAATTGAAGTCGAATTAAAGGGAAAGTTGAGTTTTGGTATAGAGGACGCTCTTGCGAGGTAATTAACAACTGATGTGTCGAATTTGAAAGAGCATACAATTTTAATGACAGAATAAACTGTATTTGATCAGAATCGGTTTTAGAAACAGCTGAAATATCAATAAATAGGCATATATCCGATCGGAATAAATGCGGGATCCCACATTTAAACGATGATTAGAGACAAAATTTGTTTTTTTATAGTGGTGATCTCTCTATCTAATCATATTTTTAACCAAACATCACACGCATATGTATTTTTACAATAGAAAATATGGTTAACATCAACGTGATTTTAGAGAGCGCCCTCTCATGTTTTATTTTTGTAATCTTGTATACATTTCGCGCATGGCGGAATGAAATAACAACTATT
This sequence comes from Echinarachnius parma, assembly GCA_037951105.1. NCBI lineage: Eukaryota > Metazoa > Echinodermata > Echinoidea > Clypeasteroida > Echinarachniidae > Echinarachnius > Echinarachnius parma. The sequence goes on along the minus strand of JBAMJV010013837.1, from coordinate 42,026 downwards.
AGTTTGTTATGTCATGGTGCAGGTTGTGGTCACTAAAACAATCTCCGTCAGCCCCCTTTTCCTTACCGACCCACTAACAACTCACAGGTTTTCTTCCGAAACCAATACGTTTTCACCATCGGGCTGTAGACCGTTGAAGTCCAGATAGAGGTTGTCGAGGTCGTCCTCGGAGTATGACCGCAACCTATCCATGTTATCGGCGAACTCCGGATCGAGTTCGTTCAGATCATTTGGCGAGAATGGCCTTGTAAAAACAATAACGAAAATCATTGTCTTTCAATTTCTTTTTTATTTTAACCAAAATACAATACTTTTTCATTTCTTATTCCCTTCTTGTTTGGCTTATTATCATTATGGTAAAAGAAGAATGAAATTACATTTTATGCGGACAAAAAGAAAGATGGATATTAGATGTTATCAGATAGTGTGCAGTTATCAAACTGTTACTTTCTATGACAATATCACAGAACAAAAGGCACGGGTGACAATAGATCCATTGTATATCAAATATCAGATTTCAATGTTTTACGGTTATATACGAGCGCGTTGCAAGATCCTCTCATACAGTAGAGGACAAGGTACCTAGACCAGACAAGGGATTCTAAGCGTGTCAAATATTACTTTCAATAATTTAGGGTTATGCGATTTGTGTCGAATTCTGATTTAGAAGATAATAATACGCATATGCATACCGTATACCGGGAAGGGGGGGGGGGGGGGGGGCGGGGTGTTTGGGGTGTTCAAACACCCTAATTGAGCGACAAAATGACTGTTTTAGATATTCAAACACACCCAACTGCGCCACTGAATGTAGCTAAACACCCCCTTGACTAAATCCTGGATACGTTTATGGTTATACGGACTGGAAGTGATTTGCTAAAGACTCACGTGCGTTTCAAGATCTTCTCGTAGAGCAGGAGGGGGAAGGGTACGGTGACGATGGATCCATTGAATATCAACAGAGCAAACAGCAAGCCGATCTTCTTTAGGGCCTCAAGATCGTTATAGTCCTGGGGGGAACATATCAATATAAATTACCTGAATGCAGTACAGGAAAAGTATATAATTTAAGTATATTATGGGGCGGCCATTAAAGTATAATTTAAATATATCAAGTACAATTAATCAAATATCAGTCTCTGTAGAAGTGAAGGTTGTTCTACTATGCTGCGTCTGGCCCAACATTGCCCAATAAACGCTTCACTTAAAAATTGAGTCGGTTCATTCAAACTAATTATGGGCCTAATATGGGTCTTACCATTAATCATGTTTATTAACAAATTGTTTATACAGTAACATTTTATTTTCACATAGAGCACATCAATGCTGGTATATTTTTCCCCAAATCAATGCGACCTTAGTGAATGTATTTTACTCAAATATTGGTATTTCCACAAAATACAGAGTACGATGATTGTAACCGTGCAGTATTATATTATAACATTAAATTCTTGCATGTTGCATTCATGGTAAACTAGTAATATGATTTAATTTCTCGATCGATTTTTGTTTTATAGTTTAGCTGATGATACGAGCCTTGGCTGGAATACGCTTGCTTTGAGTTTATCAATATGGAAATTATGTTGATTTGTTAAAGGGGTAGTACAGTTTTGGTAAGGTTGAGCTTTAGTAACCATAACCTGCAACATAACCTTACAAAGTAATAGTTATAACTCCACCATACTCGAAAGGTACAGAAAATTATAAACGACTAAGTGAAAAGCCTGTTATCATTCAAAAAGAGCCATTAAAACCCAGGTGCTTTCTAAAAAAAAGCTTTGGTTTCAACCATTTTTTAAACAAAATTATGCATTTGATGTTTTGTTGAAATAATGATTAAATAGAGAGATCATGGACAACTATTCAAAACCGTCTACGAACTCTACAAATTCAGTGGTGCGTGACGATTCCTGCACATCTCTATAAAAGACCACTCTACCACTAAACAGTCTTTCCAGACTGTTTGCCATTGAACTTAAATAGCAACAACAAATAACAAATTAAAAATTACTACGCCCTACAAATATAGTAAGTTTCCAGTTTCGTGATTCTTAGCAAGATATTATCACCAACAAGGTTTGAAAGTTGTATACCGGATTGAACCAAACGGCTGAGGAGACGCTCTTTTCATCCAACTTGACGAATATTGGCAGCTTGGTCGTGTCCATCAGGGCCGCGAAGAGAAGACTAAAGAATTCCTGCAGTCAATGGGATTAAACATACTCGTCATAGATTTAATAAGGGAAAAGTTGATATACACAACTAGTGAAGTAGCTACTTGGGGCTCGTGCCCTCCAACCAGTAACTTACTGGCGCAATTATTTTATTAACACAATAAACACGGCCACAATTCTCAACAATACATACATGAAGTGTGCCCCCTCCAATAACCCCCCCCCCCCTCCCACACATAAACACAAGGTGCGCCACTGCATATAACATTAATAAAGTCTAAACAAAATATTCCGAAGCATGAAATAGAAAGACATGAATGATACAAAAGGCGTGTTGTTCCATAGTTTGTATTTTTGGACTAAAATTATTAACCCAACGGAAACTGATTATTATTATGTTCATACATGTTTTGTGTAACGGATGACTTTATGAAGATGAATGAATGAACATAAACAAGAGTAAACCTACCTTACTCGGACCACCTAAATCGACAGCGAACTCCCCTCCTCCAAAGTTGACTTGGAGTGGTTTCATCCAGACATCGGCTCCCTGGTCATTGTACCTTGTCACGATCTCTAGCGCTGAGGCGACGATGTTCTCCCTGTCGACATTGTCGAAGACTAGGTTTCGAGGATCGAGAGGTAAGATTGGTACACCCATCACATGACCAGTTTGGCTGAACTGTAGGAACTGCCTTACCATCTCACAGTTGAATTGGAAGCGCGCTTCGTTTTCTGGGGTGTCCATCTGGGCGAAGTACTGAAATTAAAATATATTCTTCTAATAATATGAATCATTTTACTTCGGATATCTCCCATTGAATACTAATTTTAAACAGCATTGTATACAAATTATAAATTGTATGTGTTTAATATGTCTTCTATTTGTTTAACCAACTTGAGGGTAATCGGTATACCGAGTTAAATGAACTTCGCATGTAGACACTAGCACACAAAATCAGAAATAACTAATAATCTTTTAATTTCAATTTAGTTCAGAATTGTGAATTATTATTTGTTTTTCTTCAGATAATGATAAATTACTTTACTATACTTACCTTTTTTCTTCAAATAACGATACATTATTTCACTAACCCTCCCACCGAATGACGAACAGTCAGGAGTGGGACTTAAAACCTCACAAAATGCTTTTAAACTGGTAAAAACATGTCATGTTTTATAACTGTCGTTATTTAAAAAGGGTGGAATATTTACCAAACAGGAAATGTAGATATTGCAATCAGCATGATCAGAATATTTATAATTTTTGTTAATCTTTTATGTTATAGAAAGCATACCTGCATTAGGTATATCTCTACAGTAGAGACGAATGTCCACTTGGTTCGCACGTCGTGGAGGAAAGGGAAATCAAACCAGGAGAATATCTGTCAACAGTAAAAAAAAAATTAAAAAATAAAATCGAAATTCAACTGATTACTGGACAACATGACAAGTCAGAATGCAACACATCCCAATTCCACTTTATGTATTCATATCATATTCATAGATATTGCGGGACGCGCGCACCAATGAGCAATGCAGAGGGGTATTATTTTGAGCTTAATGGAATCTTAACATAGTCTTTAATGAATGAATGTGGTATCAAAGGTTAGAGGAAGATTCATATTTTATGTCTATAATATTAAATCAAGTATTGAAACAAATTTTACCAGTTGAATTTGTTGTCAAATATCACAACAAATTATTTCAATTTTGCGCAAGTTCAGAGCTTAAAAATAACAGTTTATACTTCTTGCGTCTCATGAATTTTATACTCATTGTGAAGCATATGTTTCATATTCTTTCAGGATATGTAGGTATGATAATATACGTTGGATAATCGGGTCAGGAACCCCAAAAATACCACTCAAGTACAAATTAAGAACAGCTAAAATGCGAACGAGCAATCCCATTGGATGGTACGAAGGGATGTGTTTGTAGCGGGCCAGTGATTGGCCGAATTAAAATAACGCAATCCCAGACTCCCCCTCGGAACATCACACTATGCGTGAAAGAGAAAGTCTCTCTGCCCTTCTCTCTTCATCACGGGGAATCACCTGACGTGGAGAATCTACGTGATGCTGATTCAACCAATCAACGGGCTGGATTGCCGCTGAATGCCAAGAATTTGATACTTTATTCTGTCCTTTGCTGGTCTTTGTTGGCTCCTGAACCGATTACAAAATAAACGGCTACGAAATTGACATTTGTATGAAGTGTATTAAATTGCCTTTCATATGGTTATAAATATGAAGGAGATACAACTACATTTTGTAAGTTTTCAAGCAGAATGAAACAGAACTTTAAAAAAGGAATTTTGTCAAGTTATTACACTTGATTTTCATCTTTTGGCTTTGTCAAATTAAAAATATAATCATATGGAAGCAAAGAGTAAAACATTTTCTATATCACATTGTACAATAAGTAATATTATTTCCAATATTTCCAAAATGTGTCTGTGAGCAAGTAGGAGCATCTGTTAAAATCGGGATTATCCCAATCATGACTTACCATAAATGATCGAGGCTGCCATTTTATATTTGAACCTTTGAATTCGTATTTACGGCGCAATAGTGTGACGACAATTGCGAAAAAATGAGCTCCACCTCGTTTTGTTAGCTCACACAGATCGCAGAGTTAGTGTACACAAGAAAGGATTATGAATCTTCAATGATTAAAATATTATGATAAGGTCTCAAATATACTTTTGGAAAAATTTGAAGTTAATGAATTACCTTATGGAGGATGGCCAGCGTTCATTTATATCAAACGAACTCGAGAAATTAAAAATGTATCGGTGTAAATCCGAAATTCAACTCCAAACCATGCACTATGTATAATTTAGGCGTGTTACATTATATAATGGAAACGTCTGTATTATTTTGTTGGCAGGTACAAGTTATTGATATCGTCTGTCACGCTCATCATACTTTATAAACATCATAGCTCAATTCTAAACGGATAAAATATGTGTGTGCATATATCATGATGTTGATGTATACTGGTATTATTAGCTTTTTATGTTTTAACGTGGACTGTGGTGTATGGATTTAAACCTCACTTACTCGAAAAAATAGAAAACAAATAGCATATTAATTTCTATTATCCCTATTTTATGGGCTCTGATTATAAACATGCTATTTTGTTCACTATCTTGTTCAATGTCATGAATTATTTGCTACTTTTCCCCTATTTTTAATTTTTTGTCCTTCATATTTTGTTGTTAGTGTTGTTTTGTCCACTATTTGTTTCTAGGACTTCTTGATTTTCACAAAACAATTGTTCCTATTATTCCCTATTAATTTAGTTGGACAAAATTTACTTGGACAAAACATATCAATGCTGGATGAATGCATCTACCACTGCACTTGGACTGCTGGACTCTATCCAGAGGAAAGCTCTTCGAGTCATTGGCGTGAATGAAGAAGACGCACAATCACAACTTAACATCCCATCTCTTCAACACCGAAGACGTGTGGCTGCTGCAACAGTACTCTACAAGATGCAGACCAACCTTTGTCCTTCAGACATGAAGTCCATGCTCCCTCAACCATACGTGATAAGAAGATCAACACGAACCAGCAGGGCAATGTCGAGACATGCCCTTACAATACCCACCTCTAGAACCTACTCAACAGGCAGAAGCTTTCTCCACATAGCAGTCCCTCTTTGGAACAACCTACCAGAGGGCACAGTTGGAGAGATCAACGACTCTGGTGTTCAATCTTTCAAGCGACGAGTACATCAGCACCTGTTATTTATTGATGGTGTCACATAGATGAGGCACTATTTAATTTAATTTAATTTAATTTAATTTTCCTTAAGCCGCTGTGAGCCACTGATTGGCCGATGAGGATGTCATTTATGGTGCTTTAATGCCCGTATTTGAGTTTGATTTATGTCTCGCCTTATTGGCTATTGCTCACAATAGCACCTTATATATAAAAAAAAAAAAAAGTTGGACTTGATTATTTTTACAATTGTTTTATTATTTTCTATGACTATTTTTGTCACTATTTATTTCTATTTTTGTAAAATTGTTATCCTCTATTTGTTCTTTAATTTTCCTCTAATTGTCACTATTTCTTACCCCTTTTTTCCCCTCTATTTTTTCACTATTTGTTTTCCTCCCCGAAAAGTCTATTTTTCACTATTTTTTATTCAAAATGATGTCTATTTAAGAAATTTTTTTTTTTGAATGAAAAATTAGGGAAAAAGGTATATTTTTAGGGCTCTTTTTACACTATGTTTCTAATATTTGGTGCTTTTTTTTCTTCTTCTTTTTGTTTTTTTTTACCTGGGTCGTGGCAGGATTTTGCGCATCGTTTTGCATCATTGCCGGTAAGATGAAACGCAGCATGAACTGTTGCACGATATCAAAGAGAAGTGTTTTTTCGAGAACGTCTTTCACGTAGAACAATCGACTCGGCACCAGGCAGCCAGATTCCTCGTTAATCTAAAGAGAGAAAAGACATTGGTAACAGGAACATTATTGTTTAGTTGTTCATAGATATTACTATGACATTTACTCTGTGATTAGTTATTCTTGTTTAAATATTATTACATTACTTAGTTTTCGTAATGTATATTATACTAAAGGGAAAATTATGTTTTGGTTTAGAGGGTGCTTCCGTAGCAAAATATTTGTTTGGTGAGGTAATACAGAATTATGTGTAAAAATTGAAAGAGCACAAAGTTGTTATAACTAAATCAACTTTATTTGATAACAAAGCTGGAACATCCTATTTCTGACCGGAATGCATAATCGGGACCAATTTGAATTCATTATTAAAATAAAATGTAAAAATGGTATCAGAATTGACAACCATAAAGACATGGAAAATATACAATTATATTGGGAAAATGGATTATATTTCACAAGTTTCATAACATGTCCATTCCATTACACACACATCCATGGAAAAGTCACTGTTTTTAGATGACCTTTGACCCTTATTGGTCATGTGACCTTGTAGAAATATCTATACACTTATACCGATATCAAATACAGAATTACGAACGTTAGGTGAATGGTTCCGGAGTAATAAATTGATTCTTAATTATGACAAAACAAATTATATTTTATTTCATTCTAAGAGTAGAAGAAATCCCGAAACCATTGATACTATTTCTATGAATCATAATATTTAAAAAATGTAAAATCATTATCATTTCTTGGTATAACTATTGATGAATGTCTTGACTGGAAGATCCATATTCAGAATGTTGTTTTAAAGATATCTAGAAGTGTTGGAATATTATCAAAATTGAAATATATTTTGCCCCAAAATGTTATGTTGTTACTATATAATTCGTTGGTATTACCGCATTTGACATATTGTAATATTGTCTGGGGTAATTCATACTTTTCTCATTTTAATAAAATACGTTTGTTACAAAAAAAGGCAATTAGAATCATTACCCACTCTGAATATAATAGCCCTAGTATTCCCCTATTTTTAAAGATGAAAATTCTCCCTATCCAGGAATTAATTACTATGAATACTCTAATATTTATGTATAATTTCCATACGGGACATTTACCGCTCCTGTTTAAAACGTTGTTTGTAAGTAATTCATATATACATTCTTATAGCACTAGGCAAAGATCATTACTACACAAACCACCAGTACGTACTACTCATGCGTTAAACTCCTTTAAAAATGTAGGCATAAGCAAATGGAACAATCTCTCTGAGAATATAAGATCAAGTACAACTTTGTCAAGATTCAAGTGTTTATGTAAAAGGGATTTACTGCAACAACTATTGTAAATTACGTTCTTTGTCAGATTGTATGTTACACTTTCATTTGCTCTTCTAATCACTTTTTTCGTTATCTTCGTATTTTCGTATCCCCCTCTTCGCTCCTTCTATTCTCTTCTTGTATTCATAGCAGTGCCCACGATGTGGGTTTGAGTGAATGGTGTGTGTGAACATTGTGAATAATGACCAACATACCGTATTATTCTTTAGAATTATATAATTTGTAAAAGGGCCCCAATTTACAAGCTCCTGCTTCTATGGGGTCCCAAACCATTTTGTATATTTAATTATCAAACTGCCATTTATATTTGTTATTTCTGTTTTATGGTTTGAATAAACTGAATCTGAAACTGAATCTAATGCTTGGTCCGATCTTCGCAAATTTATTACTAAAAGTTGCGCAAGACTTCAAAGAAAAAAGTCATGAATGGACAACTTGATATCTGCCGCGGTTCCGGAGTAGTCGTTACATTATTACAAGGGATGAGGGGGGGGGGGGTAAATTAACCCCCCCCCCCCCCCCCAGTATAAAGGGTTAAAGTATAAGTTACCAGACCTTGTAATTTTTTATTGTGTTTTCTATTAATTAAAACAGAATAATTTAACGCCAATATTTCCAAAATTTGTTTGAGGGAAGTAGGAGCATCTGTTAAAATCGGGATTATCCCATTCATTACTTACCATAAATTATCGAGGCAGCCATTTTACTTTTTGAACCTTGGAATTCGTATTTACCGCGCTAAGGTGTGACGACAATCGCGAACAAATGAGCTCCACCTCTTTTTGTTAGCTCACGTAGATCGGAGGGTTTGTTTACAAAAGAAAGACGCATGAATATTACATAATATTACAGAACAACACATGATTATATGTTTTGGTACCATTTTGTGATATCAAATAGATACCCAACGTTTTCAAAAAGGGTTGTGTAATTCATAATGCAATTAATTACCACCACTTACGGAACCATTATTATTTCATTGTTCCGTACGCGCCAAACATTTGCGATTGCGCCAATGCTATTCACGGGAACGTTTGAGACAATAGAATCCCGTACGATTCGTTCGATCTGGACAAAGGTGGCCTTCGTACAGTCAGACCCATGCTCTAGAATGGTGATGCGTTTTTTAATTATGTATATTTTTCTGGAAACATATTTTTCTGAACTTGTTGATGGAATGGACTACTAAAGATGTTACCTTTCAGTTATAAGAATATTATTTGGGGGTGGTGGTAGCCTTTAAGTCTCAATATATTTTAGGAAAAAAGTTATAACGTTAATGGATTACATTTAATCTAACCTTATTGAGGATGGTCAGCGCATCCAAGTAAGAGAACATCGTGTTGACTTCAACGTAGTTATTGCTCCTCCTCAGACCTAAGAAACCTCCATGGATGACTTTCACAAACCGTCGCAGGAGGCGCCTTTCTTCTTGAAACCACTTCACTGCAAGGAAGATTATAATGTTCTTTTTAAACGAAGAGTTTTACATTTTAAGGTTTAAAGGGGTATTCCGCCCCCATACTAATTTAGCTCCATTAAAATGATAGTTTCTTATCACAAATGACCATATCCACACTTTTGCCTGAACAATTGAGATTGAGATATTGAAAGGATACCACTTTTACTACCACCAATTGCACCTTCGATATTGTGACGTCACATGCGAGCTGGCGTCTTCGCTCATCTGCCATTTTATTACGCACGAAAATCGTGTTTTGCATTCTTCTAGGACGAGAGTAAAGAGCTATTTCAGCATCCGAATCCGTTGAAGGATCGCACAAGATGTGCAAAATGGCTAGCTGCGCTTAGATTGGAGAAATTTAGCATAAGGACCTACCAATTTGATAGAAATAATGTCGTTTGTTCAGATCACTTCACCCTGGATTGATTCCAGCCATACTTGCAAGAACTGCTCATACGCAGGATCGAGTCCATAACTTGAGTGTTGCAACATTTTCAAATTTGGAAATGAACATTACAATGAGAATTTATAAGAGTACAAATTGTTTAGGCAAATTGTAATAGCTAATGGAGATACTAATTATCAAGCACAGGATATATATACGCTGTGCTATACGTTATACGATTTACTTGATTGATCGGAGGCGAAATCAATAGAATCACAGCTGATCGTAAAGTTGCCAATGTGGATATTTACTAATTTGGTATATTATATTTGTTATAAAAAATAATTGTATAACATTTTGAAAATGCAAATAATATATTAAATCTATATTTGATTTGTTGTTTATAGAAACACATAATATTGGTGACACAATAATTAATTAATTTTTTGAATAAAAATTAATATTTGGCGAACTGTAATTGACCAATCAAAATCTCCGATTTGGCAGCTCGCATGATACGTCACGAATCTGGCGGTCCCTTTCGAATATGGCGAAACGCACAGTAGCGGTTCGCTGGATTGGGGCGGAGGCTTGTCTTGCAATCTTCCGGATCTTGTGGGGAACAATAATTAGTGACTGGGATGACCGTGGGAAGTGTTAATTGGTCTGTTTAAAGGAATTTAGATGGGTTTGGGAGTGGAAACAGCAGTAATAAAGGCACATTCACTGATTAAGCATCCCAAGAAACACTTGCATTGGCGTGTGTTTTTTTTTTCAAGTATTTTTCCTGGATCTGGAGGAGAACTTCGCATTTTGATATCTGAACTGTGTCTGCAAGCTAGGTCGATAATGATATGTCTGCACCTTGGCAGTATTCGAACCTGCGGCCCTTGGTTTACGAGTCACAAGACCTGCATTATTCCTGATCTCACACATTAAAAAAAATAGTGTACCTAGTGCTTGGAGGAGAGCATCGCATTTTGATATCTGGATAAGTGTATCGGCAAGGTCGACAATGATATCCCTGCACCATGACTGATCCGGTCGAGTGTAGGCGGGACACAAGAGCAGAACCACCCATGCTCGGAGGGATGCGAGGTTCTCTGGATCTTCACAAAGGGTGCTACCTATGTTCTTGTATTTCTCTTTGATGATGCTGGCTACCTGATCAAATTGATATAAAAAAAACATTTACTTTTCAAGATAAAGTCATTATGTTACGTACATTTTTTTTTTGAATTTCTGTAGGTACCCTATAATGACCCCCCCCCCCCCCTCTTGTTTGTTTGTTTGTTTTTTTGGGGGGGGGGGTGGTATGTATATAATTATAATTGTTCATTAACACATATTTGGCGTGATATGGGGAGTGACTTCATATCCCTCCCCTTATCAACTAATGTGATCAAAATATCATCAAAATAGGAACTCGCTGATCAGTTCTAAATGATTCTGTCACATGACAAGTACCTAGATATCGGTTTCTATACTTTTATTTGTCTCTCTAGTAAAATGTGATTTTACATTTTGTTCTCACCTGCTCTAAGCATCCATTGTGTTGGTTCAGCGGCTGGAATGCATCGTGTAATGCCTCGTAGTCAATGTTTGCATTTTCCCTCAGAAAGCTAGACAAAAATAATCAAGTATTTTGGGACCGTGATTTTGTTTGTTTCTTCGCCAAATTGATACATAAATAAAATACATTATATATTTATTTCTGACCATCTCATCTAGATATTTATTAACGAGTATAAAGTTTCAGGGGCCGCGGAACCGGGGGGCTTGGGGGAGAGGGGGTGGGCTAGCTGCACGTGCCCTCAAATTATGAAACAACAGTAAACAAAAAACATGAGGGAAAAATTTGTCAAAAAAAGGAAGAAGTACATGAGGTGTGCCCCACTAATTCTTGTGCCCCCCTCCACACCCTCCCCCCAAAAAACAAAAATTTCAACAAATAAATACAGAATAAAACAAAAGAAAAAAATAAAAACAGAAAAAACAAATCAGCCTTACTTCGCTACGCCACTGACATCAGCAGCACTGTACGTGTTTGGTGGGTCGTCTCCCCGCAGGAATGCTTCAGACAGGGAGGGGAGCGAGAAGGCTGCTTCCAGTTGCGCGCGCAGCTTTTTCTGGATTCTCCTGCGGGATTTTCTCCCAGCTTTACCTCCAGTCACGTGTCCGCACACCTCTCTGATAACGTCTGCCATATTATGACGAGTCGCCATTTTTATTCTGAAATTTCCAAAATCATGACGAGGAAAAATAACGGTTAAACAGGTATATAATGTATCATTAGATAATATGTAAATTATTTATAATCTATGATATCAATTTAAACAAAATTGTTTAAAATGAAAATGTTTACCTTGATAGGGTACGATGATTTTTTTTCCAAGATATTGTACGCCTTTGACATGATTGTTGGTATATGCACCAGGGTCCTGGGAGGACACGGAAAATTTGTCGTGTACAGCCCCCCCCCCCCCCCCCCCACCCCCCTCCCAGTTACTACGCCCCTCTGATGCAGATCTATAACTTATTAATTTTCTGGTTTAGTAAAATAGTGTGAACATTTAACGGCAAACGGATTTGATTTGTCTAAGTTATGACGGCAAATGTTAACATTGAAATAAAGAAATCATGCAAGTACTTTGGAGCAGCATATTATGGATAACTTTCAAACGAAATCTTAGATATATAATTTCCGATGATAAAAGTGCTTTCAAAGCGTAAACATTGTATGTTCAGTTCGTACACAGTGTACGGATACATCTAATATTTACTATTATAGTGGCTTTTAAAAATCAAAAAATACAAATAAGTATACGTAGAAAACATACCGTATATTGCAGGTCCAGAGTTGATAATTACCTTGCGGGTATACTGCATGCAGCAGTCTTTCCTCTGTCAGTAATTAAAAAAGGCGATTGTACGAATCCAACTGCTAAGATAGAGACACGATGGGTACGTAGCAATGTTTTATAATTATGAATCATAATCATGATGTTGATATCATAATATGCACGTCTATTGTACACCATATATATAGCGGGGAATACCAGGTATTATGTTCATATTACAAAGGACGCGGGGCAAAATACATCAGGTATATAGTTATCGTACTTCAGTCAATAATAGACCAGAGAGAGAGAGAGCGAGAGAGAGAGGGAGAGAGTAAACAGTTTGCAGAGTCATGTGAGCCCTGGAAATATGCAATATGGGCTGGTATTATTGCCAATTTTGCCTTTATGTCGTTGAATCAGTGTAAACAGTTCAGTCATTACGCAATGTTTAGTGGGGAATTCCAACACATACAGCGATATAACTGTAACGTATTATAGTGAACGAGTGGTCCGTGTCTGTATGGATCACGGTCGTCGATCTGTCATTGATACCCATTGATCAGGGGGGATGATCCATTCATCCATCCCCCCTGATGAATGGGTATTACGTAAGTATCGACGCCCATGGTATGGATATCAAGTTCAGGTCAAGCTTAAAGGGAACATTTCCCCACCTTCAAATTACTTTTGAATATGTTATATCTACACATTAAAACGTAATTTCACGCAAATATGTCCAACGTTTGCCCTCTGAACAAAGGAAGGGCATGATTCAAAGTCACTCGGGGGCACGTAGCTACGCCACTAAAGGTATAGTTCTTAGTCCACGTAGACCGAATTCGAATGACTTCTTGTCTTCCCGAAGTAGTGTTATGACTGTAACTCTTGGCATTTAGTATCATTTACTAATTAACAAATATTTATTGATTATCAAAGTGTACATGAAAGCACAACATGAGTTTTTCGAGAAAAAAAAATAACAACCAAAATACACTTTTTATTTCGACACTTACTAAAATCCTTTAGAACAGATATAAATTAATAATAATGGGGCCATACATTATATGTCTTTATTTGGAACAAGATCCTGTTCTGTATTATTTATCAAATTATCGGTGGACGCGACCGTACCTTCCACTCCCAGCACTACGGCTTGGTTCATAACCCATATGTCAGTGGCGAAACGCGGTATAACTGATTGAATTGGCATGTGAATCTTTGGAGGGTATACAATTTCGTTTTCATAGGATTACCCTATACGAGTTTTATCTGTGGGGCAAGTGCCCAGAGTTCCCCCACTCTAACCTATGTCTCTTCCTGACATAACATGTATCAATAAAGTTAGTACAGTGTGGAGAGACTGAGGTTGAGCGATGAGTTGTGTTTACTTTCTATTTAGATGGCAGTTTACTACTTTATTTTCTATCAATATCATACGAACATATTTATACGCACATGGAAATACACACACACACACACGCAAACGTTCCCACGCACCTACACCTATACATACACACTCAAACAAGCACACATACAATGTACACACACACACACACGCATGCACACGCACCCACACACAAAAATATATGCACACGTAAACACATCAGCACACACATATACACCTATACGTACTCACATACACAAACACACAAGCACGTCATACAGATACACACACATGCATGCACAAGCACAAACAAACACACACACACACAGTCAGTAACTAAAACAAATAATATTTACTCTAATTAAATGATTTTTTAAAACAACCTCTGAATTGGTTCTAAAAGATAAATTTACATTTTATGGGAATACAGTACAACGGCTTGGTACGAACAGTCACGAACGTTCACGTCACGTCACGTGAAGGTTCTGTACCTTTTTTTGAAACAGGTCACCCAAATCTACGAAGTGTTGGGTTACGTGACCCAACAGTTTGTAGATATACTATATGCAATTCATGAAAGCTCACGTAAATTGGCGCTTGCGTAAAACAAATTAATGTAAATTGTCGTTGAGAAGAGACTAATTCTCGGTAAATTTAATCGTGAACGAACCCGTCCTACCTATACTGTAAATACCAATTATAGGCGTACACAGGCCTGGGGGCAGGGGGATGGACACCCCCTACCCCCATCCCCACCCCCTTACATAATTCAAGAAATGTCTTGGTCTCGGCCTCGAAATTTGTGACCGGTCCAGGTCTCGTCCTCGGCTGCGGTCATTTTCTACGGACATCCCCTACCCACACTCCCCCCGCTTACTTCAATTTGTCTGACGAAATATCCCCCCCCCCCCCTACACCCACCCCTTGAAAAAATCCTGGGTACGCCACTGCCTACAAGTAGCTAGTTCGAATGTAAAATACATTAATTGATTTATTTAATATTGATTGGTTGGTGTAATTGTTTCATTATAATGATTGACTGATTAATTGATAGATTGACTCGATTCAATAAATAAACACTATTAATCAAATCATTGTTTTATTACTTTTAAACTCATTGATCACTGCAACTCACTCACTCACTCACTTTCACAGGCATGCACATACAACGCCGTTAAGGGCCAGTACGCTCAGACGTCGAGCACGGGAACTTCAGGCGTATGCGAACTGAATTGTCCGCTGCGTGTAGCAATTCAGCTGGAAATCAACATTTGCCAAAATCCACGCACGACACGTCTTTAGAAATACTCCAATAACAAGACAAATAATGCAAGTGGTATGGTTGTACATTCCCTAAATGACAGAACTGCATATTATCGTCTCAGATTACTCTGAATTATGCACGTACATATTATAAACATAATGATTGAAAAGATTTGATAAGGGGGTATCGGCATTTTCGTCGACATTTTAAAATCTCTTTGTGCGTGTATGTCTAGTCTTAGTAACAAGCGTTTGCAATTTAAAAAATCTTGATTAAACGCTCACGTCACGATTTGGTTAACGCGACACTTCGAGTTTTACCGGCATGGAAAACGACAAATTGTTGGGTCACTTTACCCTACACTTCGTAGATTTGGGTGACCTGTTTCACAAAAGGTACAGAACCGTTTACGTGACGTTAACGTGGACGTGACGTGACTGTTCGTACCAAGCCCAGTACAACAGTGTCATCGGGCAAAAAGTGAAAATTTAGAGGTATTAATCATATCAATATACATACATCAAAATAAAAGTATACCTAGAACATAAGTACATATACATTTATTTAAGAAAATAAAATGTGGTGGTCGATGGTGTCAAATGCCATTGATAGATATGGAAAAACAGCAAAAATGTCCTTTATCCATGTTACATTAAATATAGTCTGTACAATGAATTATACTTTAGTGAGGTAGAATAATGTTTGCGAAATCCAAATTGTTATGGAACTGAAATATTATTTTTTGACAAGAAATTATTCAATCAATTTTGTCAATATTTAAAGAAGTGCAAAAGGTCTAATGTTTTCCATATATATTCAGGATTATGTTGTTTAAACAAAGGAACAATTTTGACAATCTTTAATTTATCAAGTTTAATGCCACAGCTTAAATATTTATTGAAAATATCACATAATAGATGTACAAACAAATTTATACATACTTTTACAAGTCGATGTGAAATGTTTTCTGGGCCACTTGCTTTAGATATTTTGATTAAAGAAGACATTTTAATTATTTCATTAATGGATGTTGGTCTCACAAACAATGACGATGGGTTCTGATGCCAAAAATAATCAGTGAATGAACCAAGGGCGTCGATTTCTTCTCGCCATTGGTGGGATGATTCGTCATTTTGACCATCTCTGGCGAGGGAGCGAAGCAACAACCCAGCAGCGTGCCCGGGTTTTTATGGCTGAGGGGGGGGGGGGGGGGGGGGGGGGGGGGAGGAGGGAGAAGGGCAAAGCTTTTGAATTTAGCTGTTTAGAAATTGGAAGATTATTAAGTGCACATTGCAAGCATCATGTTATGAGCTGGGCTTTGTCCAATATGAACTTTAGCCTGATAGATACATATATTGCAAGCATTCTGATGGAACCCTGAATAGCATCAGTCATGGGATACCCACATTGGGAAGCTTATTGGGGGTCCAGGGGGCGGAGCCCCCGGAAGCTTTGGGATTTGTAATATCCAGATATAAAGATGTTGTCTATATGTAAATATAGAGTTAACTATTCTTTAGTTAATTGGCTTTTGAATTAGCTGTTTAGAGATTGGAAGATTATTAAGTGCACATTGCAAGCATCCTGTTATGATGAGGGCACTGTCCAAGTATGGATGAATTTTACCCTGATAGATAAATACTGTCGATTGCAATCATCCTGATGGAACCCTGAATAGAATAAGTCAAGGGATACCCACATTGGAAAGCCTATTGGGGTCCAGGGGGCGAAGCCCCCGGAAGCTTTGGGATTTGTAATATCCAGAAATACAATTAACTATTGAATAGTTAGCTCAATTTTAGTGGGCGAAGCGCAAACGCACAGTGGGCCAGGATCGCCTGAAAGTTTGCCAAGAGAGAAGTCCTGAATAAAACTATGTAATGAGTACATGGCTGGTACTGGGTCAAATAACCTTAATGGGGGTTCCAGGGGCGCAGCCCCGGAAGATTTTGGATTTGGGCAGTTAAGCATGATCAAAAAGTGGTTTAAAGAAGACTATAGTAACAACTTCCATTCATGAGAGGGGGCAATGCTCCTTAATTTTAATGTTATTATATATTTTTGAACCCCAAATATTGGGGGGATGGCCTGTATTATCATCCCCCACCTGAAATATTGGGGGGGGGGGGGGGGGGGGATATATCCCCCCAATCCCCCCCGTGATCGATGCCCCTGGAATGAACTACTTAAGTAGAGGTTGAAATTGATTCCAAGAGATTCTTCCCCACGTTAACAAAGTAAGAAGTGAACTGTTTTGCAATATCATATTTTGTAGTTTATTTCAAATTAGACATATATTTAGGAAGATCCTTGTGCTTTTTAATACCAAGAATAACATTAATTTGTTTCCAAATCTTTTTCATATCACATTCTTATACATTAACAATGTTTTCATAATATACATCATAAAAACGAATAATATTTGTGAGTTTATTTGTATATTGTTTACACTTTGTTTAATTTTGAATACTTAGAATTTTCAAACTTTTCTTATACAATATATGTTTACGTTTTATAGATTGAGATATAGCTTTAGTAATCCATGGATTCTTAATCATAAACATTGTCTGATTTTGAACATTTTGAAGAGGAAAACATTTATTATATATATCAATAAACTTTATAAAAATATATACATTATATCTTCTGTTTGGATCATCACAACTACACGTACAACACGAAAGTGGTCAAAAAGGTCATCATAAATAATTACTCAGTGAGTTCCCTTTTTGATTGTATTAGTATAAATGTTATAAATACTAAATAAATAGGCTACATCATATCTAAAAATACAATTTTCGTGTACAAATCCATAACTTAATAAGTTTATATTAAAGTCTCCTAATAAATATATATCTTTCTTTTCACGTTCCAGTATTTGAAATCCTTTAGTATTTTTTTTAGTAAGGCATGTAATATCAGTATTCTGTGGACGATAAATACATGCTTCAATAATTGATTGATTATTTTCCTTAATTTCTACAAAAATTATATTATAGTTTGTTGGTTATACAAGATAAATCATTACGCAAAACATATTAAAGTTCATCGCTTATATACATTGCAGCCACACCACCAATCTGTTCTGTTCGACAGATAATAATTAGGGACATTGTACATGTTTACATTTGTATTTGACTTAAAACAAGTTTCAGATATTGCCATAATTTTGAAATTATACTCTAAGGATTAAAATTAATAACAACATTTAGGAAGACTCTTTGTATTTAAGTGAATTAGTGAAAAGTGTTGTGAGTCAAAACTGTCATATTTCTTAGTCGGACTGATTCGGGGGCATATTATGTGTATCATTAGTTTGTAAAGGATAATAGGGGTGGGTTGGAGGGGGTATGCGTGCCCCATAATTATGTTCCCCCCCCCCCCTCCCCCCACACACACACACACACACACACCGGCGTTACGTCACTGCGAATTGATAAACTGACCCAAATACATTTCCAATTAAGACACTTGATCATGATGATTGAGAAGACTATTAAAAGATACAAATGTAGGAAATGTTTTCCCACATGGGCTCGACTTATGCTGTTGCCCTGGTGTCAATGGCTACTAGAAATACAAGCGGGCCACCGGATATCATCAATTCGTATGATGATCAGTATATACAATGATTTATATATCAAACAGAAGCAATGTTTTGGCTACCAGATCACGAAAAAAATGATCTTCATTAATTAAATTACTATAGCAACATACCTATTGCATGGTTCAGAAGCCCAGCTATATACCAACATGTCAATCTGCACAAAAATGCCCCTTCAATAATAGCTGCAATATTATACATTCATTTTTTACATGGCAGTATTTTCTCTTGGGAATGGGGACAAAACTAATGATTATATTTGAAGTAGATTATATAATTTACCGGCGCACAATTGCATCTATAGAACAGTCTTAAAGGCGGTATATATCAATCAACATTAGAAACTTCGATTTGATTATCGCGTTGGTATTCATAAACGAAACAATACTAAATTTAATTGAATTAAGTTATATTAAATGTAATGTAATCTGATAACATAATCTATCTAGTCATTGTACTGTCGAAACCTGATATCTCTCCCATTTGTTATCATGATCGTATTAGTCTTTAAATATAAACCTTGGGAGTCGCTACGAGTTAACCTTCTTTTCTGAGTTTAAGTATGCAGTTTGTATTATTATAATTGTATTGTAGCTTTGTGTGGTTCTTCCAATTGATCGTGGAATATTTGTTCTGAGCTATCTCCGAGCATCATCGATCTGACCTCTTTATAGAAATTTAAGGTGGCCCTCGAAAAAGTTTATATTCATCTTGTGGTACTTATACCATTATCTAGATACTGGAAATGCGTTGATGAGTATTACAGGACTTGATCAAAAGAACGGTTTCTGGAAAAGAATGAAGAAAATAACTTGATCAGGATACTAAAGGGAATTAGTAACATCAATTGTCAAAATCCTCCAAACTTACTTGTAACTTTAGCGGTCCTCACATACATATATGATTGAAATTACAGAGATGTATAACTATCTACTGGAGAGTTATTACTATGTATAACGAAAGTGTAATGAGTTGGGGAGTATCATTTGCATGTTTGGTAATTACTCTGCCATATTAAATCGAAATCTTTACACATTTATTTTCAAAAGTTGACATGTCCATTCACATCAATACACATTGTATCGATCATTCATCACTTTTTGCACATTTGAACAATGTTATTAGATTCCTTCCAGACTAGTATTAGTTTAGCTACTTTAGCGATTCAATAATTTCCACAATGTGTAGACCAGTGGAATATCTGGACAAAAGTCGAACACCTTTGCTCACCCCTTCAATCCCTTTGCCTGAATATCAAGCGCGACCTGGGCCTAGCCTGTATTCCATAAACTTGTAAGAAAAACTTGTTTACAATAAGCAAATTGACTAAGAAAACTTGCTTACGTAAGCTAATGCTGTTAGCCGTATTCCATAAATTGTTAAGAACATTTGCTTATAGTAAGCAAATGTTCTTAGAATTTGTGCTTACGTAAGAAAATGTAATTTTCCGTATTCCATAAACTATTTTGTCTTTCTTTTTTTTTTGCTTACAAAATAAGCAAAAATTCTTACTTTTGCTGATGTCACAATGTGGTCGCCACTCGACTCTCGGCGACAAAACTTTTCCCTTTTGTGCGATGGAATTCCTATGGTGTAAGGATTTGTCGCAGCGCAAACAAATATGTATGTTATTGAATGGGGACTGCACTGCGGATCGGACAAAATACACAGACCACAGTTGGTAGAGGGAGAAAATAGAAACTCATCACACTCTTTAACAAATAACGTTAACTGATACTAAATGAAGGTAAGAAATTGATAATTAAATTGGAAGCTGTAAATTATAGTATTTCTGTCTAAACATTCGTGGTCCAAAAAGGGGATCGGAAGAGTTACGTTTTCTGTCGATTACGTGCAAAGTCAATTACTACACAGTATCCATCATACGCAAGCATCTCTTTATTCTATTCGTTGATCCCCTTTCCGTCATTATAATGTTATAAACAATACCTACTATTGTCGTGCTAAGACCCTGAGCTACCTCGACGTGATTCTACTAGTACTCGGCTTCTAAAATCAATATGTGATATTTCCGACACAATTATGTAGAAGATGGTCTAACAAAAGAAATGCAAATTCCTCAAAACAAGATACGAGCTTAAATACGTCTTGGTACTGGTGCAAAGAATTGTCTTCTTTTCCCTTTACCATTGTTTACATTTCAAGTAATGACTTCAATTTAGGGGGTTGCATTCCGAAAATAGAAAATGTTCAATGTTCAATGTTCAATGTTCAATGTTTTATTTCTCATGTCACCCTGTCGTAGGGTATTGAAGAAAATCACATTTAGCACAATACAACAAATATATACAGATATATATACACATATTAAAAACATATATCACAACATTGATAAACAATATAAGAAAACTAACATGTAACATAAAACGAACAGGAAGTAAGTTCATTGCAAATTTAAAATTGATCAAAAATATAAACTTTCGAAAATGTGAAGAACATTGAAATGATAAACTCGATCTTATCAAATTGAATTTCCCTATATACCTTTACTAATAGGTGATATTACATTAAGAGCAAAGACGCTTAATGGATTCTACAGTCTTTGATTAAGAGCAAAGACGCTTAATGGAAAGACCGACCACTGGACAATTTTCTTGTACAAAGTGAATGGGCAGCGCGCGATGTCCTCAGTTAATGCGCGCAATTACATTCCTGACGTCACAATGCAAATTGCACAGGGGGTTCCCCACATATTTATTGTTGCAGTTGTTGTTGTTGCTGCTGGCTTAATGTGAATGACTCGGCTATTTTTAGCCTAGCAACAACACTATTTTCGGAAATAAATCAGCTGACTAAGCGCACCGATTTTATAATGCGCACACATACGCAGTTATCATTGGTCAGTTATTCCACAAAGCAGTATCATGTTAGGAAGAACAAAGTCGATTGGTTTGTCAGTGCGTATATTCCAGACAATGTGCGTGATAATATGCAAATATCCAAATATGCCATTGCCTGTTTATTGTGCACGTTCGAGATCTGTGAATTTAACAATTCTTTATTTCAAAAATGTGAGTGAAAATCTCTAAAAGCTCATCGACAATAATTTTTAAATATTTTTACATATACAAAGACAATATTGAATTAGAAAAACAATGTGTCCCCCAGGTGTACTCAACTTGGAGATAAGCTGATGTTCAATCGTCATACTAGCCTGAATTTGCCGAGTTTAAGTAAGTACGTTCTGATCCTTACTTTTGTTTAAATTAATACTAATAAAGGGAACATTTGTTCCAAAAAAGCTCATCGACAATAATTTTTAAATGTTTTTTAATTAATTAAAATAAACAAGATTCAGTACTGTACCCAAACCTCTGGGTGTACCCAACTTTCTCTTTAGCTCGATTTGAATCTTCATTCTGTTTGAAGGGACATCGCTGCGCGACCGCCAGTGATCTGTCTTGTAATTCTACAGTCTTTGTTAAGAGTGAAACCGCGCATACGCTTGCAGCACGCGCGTACTGCGCGCAGTAAGGAAGTAGGTCGCCTTTTAGGGGTGAATGTTAATGTTACTGGGATATATATTTTTTTTGTATTATTACCGGGCTGTTAATGACGACTTCCTTTTTGTGTTAGGTTAAGCTAGTTTGCAACATTATTACTTAGTTCAAGGATTACTTACCTTTTGTTTGAGGCGTCCCTTGTAATTCGTATGCATACTTCAAATAATTAATTAGGTTCATATTCAAATCAGACGGACGTGTGCGAATGATATCGATATTACTGCATTATCAGATTATCTTTACGTACATTAACACAGCCAAGCCTCGAGCTTGCAGCACAATACATGCCCAAACTTAAGATTACAGGCATATAAGATTTTTTTCTTATATTTAAGCCACCTATGAGGTGGCTTAAATTTAAGACAAAAATCTTACGCTGATAAGTTTATGGAATACCAAAGCTCATTTAAGCAAATTTGCTTAAGCAAATTTGCTTATAATAAGAAAACAAATCTTAGCAAATTTGCTTACCGAAAAGTGCGTCTAAATTGTAAGCAAATTTGCTTACGGGAGAATTTAAGCAAAATTGCTTAGATCTAAGCATTTTTGCTTATAATAAGCAAAAATTATAAGATTTCTTGCTTATATGTGTTTATGGAATACAGGCCCAGACGTCTCCTTCGCTACATGGACACTTCACCCTGATGATTGCAAGGGAAAGGTATATGTTTCGGATCCTTAAGTCAGACCCTCGGTGCCACCTTGCAAGCGCCATGTGCACGGTGTGATACACACTTGCTCAGTGTAATCCACTACAAAAAAAGCCTATATTTAAAATGCCGACCCGCGGTGTAGCTTGACGGTATTTTAATTCCCATTGATGTTACGTCATGTAGGCTACTATTCATCAATATTTAACACGTTTCATCGAAAGTGTGTTTTCCCTTATGGAGTTAATACTTGATAAACAAAGATGTTTCAATCATGTTGCTTGTGAAAATTTGTCATGAACAAGACACTGTGATGACTTGTTTATAGATTGTCTTGATTAGTCGATGTTTTGAAAGATTCACCAAGGCACAACCGATGAGGGCGGTTGCTCCCTGTAGAATCCCGTGCTCATCTCCAAGACCTTCATCAGTCGGAATCTGACGTCATCTTCGTTCTCATACTCAGGGAGGTCCAACGAGACGGAGCCCTCGCAAGTCATTGCCTCCGGGCAGATCTCGCCCGGGCAGATCTCTCCTGGGCAGGCGTCAAACTCCTTGCGGGATATATCCATTCGCCTGATGGTGAAGCCAATCGATTTGAAACCATTAATTGGCACGTGGTCTGCGCCCGTCTGGAATACTGTTGAAGAAAAACAAACGAAAAAACATAATTGTGTCCAGGGACGACCATAATTATTGCAAACAACGACGAATAATGAGAACACATAACACAAATAATAATTTCATCGGCAGGTGTATTCTATATTATTAGATTATGCTAGCTTGCAAGGAATACATTTCGGCTGAATCTGACAACAAACTGTGATGAACCAGAAATTTGCCAAAAGCAACGTGACTCCTTTATCCTGGCTCCTTGTATATAATGTAGAAATGTTGTCGCATTATATAGCAAACCTCCTGAGCAACACCATTTCTTCAGCTAGCTTCAGAAAAGATGACTTACTCAGGTATTTTCTCTTGTCTGATTCCTCCATCGCGTGGAAGACCTTCCAGAATCTTCTGATGACTGGGTGGCTTGAAGAGTATGGATCTGTGTATAATGTGCTCTGAAGAATAAAAACACACATTGAATGTTAAATAATCAGGAAATCATATTACCTGTGTCAATTATGGAAGTGAAATGAGTAATAGCTCAATGGGGCTATAAACATGATAAGAATATTAAAGGGACAGGTCCACTTTTACAAAACGTCTGAACAGCTTTCAGTTGACGGATGGGGATCAATGTAACACGCAAAAAAAAAATCAGAGCGAACAGCCCTCTAATTTGGATTCTACGAATGAAAATCGAATGCCTCCCTCCATTTAAACTATATATCGGTCAATAAAGGAGTTCAACTGATTTAGCATAATATTACAACAATATAGTACTAATTTTCGTAAAGGTATTGTGAAGCCGACATTTGTTAACGTATGTCACGGAAAAAGATCTCAGAAAGAAAGAATATATAATTACATGTAGTCAGTTTAAGCGATGTTTGGGTATTTTGCTTGGTAAACGCTCACACATTAGTACTTATGCGCGGGTCACGTAGCTAACGCGGGTCACGTAGGGGTCATGCATACCGATCTGGCACTCCGTGAAATCTATGTACGAACTTACTCACCGGCCGAAAATACGTATGTACCTAATTAACCGACGTCCCTCAGTTTATTCAGTTTTAGGTGTATAACTCCACGAAAAAGAGATTTCAAGCCCTAATTTTGTCAGGCATGCTATTAAATGACATTTCCTTTCAAATAAGACAATAACCTCGCAACTTTTGAATTTTGGCTTGCAAAAGTGGATCTCTCCCTTTAAAGGGGCCCTGCAACCCAAATGCATGTTGACCTCTGTTCATCTGTATTAGTGTACACATTCAATATTTGTAAACGGTTTGACCCAAATATGTTTTGTATTTTTTTAAACATTTTATCATTTATTCCTTTTCATTTTGCTAAGCCCCACCTCCTAAAAAACCCTCCAGAGCAAATTCTATTGTTGACCTGCAGTGACATCATTTGTCAATCACTGGTCAGCTACCAGTACCATGAGATTAACAAAAGATGAAAGTACAAAAAGAACGTCCACACAAAAGCATGCCCTGCATACCTCCATGCAATAGCTTAGACAGTGCTTTTCTTCAGACATAGTAACAGCTATTGTAATTACAGTTGTATGAGTTGGTATTCTATTCAACCGTGTGATGCTATTGTGATTAGCCTACTCTGTGGATGTTCTTTTTGTACTTTCATCTTTTGTTAATCTCATGGTAGCTGACCAGTGATTGACAAATGATGTCACTGCAGGTCAACAATAGAATTTGCTCTGGAGGGTTTTTTAGGAGGTGGGGCTTAGCAACATGAAAACAAATAAATGATAAAATGTTTAAAAATATACAAAACATATTTGGGTCAAACCGTTTACAAATATTGAATGTGTACACTAATACAGATGAACAGAGGTCAACATGCATTTGGGTTGCAGGGCCCCTTTAATTCGAATCCGTTATAAATACTAGATGTGGTAGTTTGTTCAAGGGGCACCGGTTTCGTCAAAAACGAAACCGGGACCAGATAGTGACGGTCGGGAACCGGTGTGATTAACAAAACCGACTCAGTCGTTAATATACAGAACAAACATGACAAATTTACCCTCTCGAACTCCTTCCAGTCGAGCTCTTCTCCCAGAATGATATCACGGAGTTCCTCTGGCTTGAACATGCTCCGCATCAGTTGGCTCCGGTTAAACAGGATGTCGAAACCTTCCACGAAGGACTCGAACTGTTTTACGGCGAATTTCCTCTCCCTTTTCAGATCGATGTACTCCTCACTTCAATGAAAAGTGAAAAAGGAGTCAAATTGATATCAGAGTACGGATAGGACAATGGTAAGCACCATGTTAACTTTAAACCTATTAATTATAAATCATTATAAAACATGGAGAACACTTTTGAAAAAGGAAGCAAAACGAAATACAGCGAAATGCGCCCCCTTTGAAGTTTTAAGAACCCATGGCCTTAAAAACGATTGAAACAGGCGAATATGGAAATACCTTTTAAGTAGGCTTATATAAATCGTTAAAGCTATCTTTGAAACATCTGTATAATAAGACATATTCTATTGCAAATCCGTATTTAAACAAAATCATAGTTGTTTTAAAATATACTCCCCTGCGGAAGCGAATCTACGAGGGGCACGTGCCCCCTCCCCCCTCCAAAAAAAAAATATGGACAAAAAAACACATACGGGTGATTTGTTTTTAAATAAAGGGAAACATGAGATGTTCGTCCCAATAATGTTGGTGTCACCACACCATCACTCCGACCTCATTCCACCCCATCCCCCACCCCCTCCCCATCTCCCCTCTTCACTCCAATCTGAACCGTCAACTCACAGGTTTTCTTTCGACAGAAGCACGTCTTCGCCATCGGGCTGGAGGCCGTTGAAGTCCAGATAGAGGTTGTAGAGGTCGTCCTCGGAGTATATCCGCAACACGTCCATGTTATCGGCGAAATCCGGATCGAGTTGATTCAGATCCTTGGATGAGAAAGGCCTTGATAAACGATAACAAAATTATTTCTTAACCAAATTCGTATCAAATTTAACCAAAATCACATGGGGCTTTTACACTTTTCTTGTTTGTATACCTTGTTAAACTTCTGGCAAAAAGAAGAATAAAATGGGGTTTTAATTTGTATCAAATGTCGCATTTCATGAGACTAAATAAGGGAGGGATTGATGTGCAGTAGGACATACAATCTAATATCATTTTGTCCTCAATAATTTACTTAGCAGTTTTCCTTTTCTATTAAGGTCTCAATTATTACTTTTTGGAAATATTGCGATTCATCAAAATACTGTGTTCCAATGATTGAATAGCTAGGCGAAAGGCGAATATAGGGTTATGTGATTTGTTTCAATTTGTGTTTAAATACAGTCAAAATATTATTAAAATGAACATAAAGGTAAAGTGACAAGGGGTCAAAAGAATGTCAAATATAACATTTGAATCATTTAGAATTAGGTGATTATTTTATGTCGAATTTAGAAATAAAGATAGTAATACAGACAGAAAGTGACCTTCTGAAGGGTTTCAGTGATGTCCCTTCGTATTCAAGAGTAGAAACATTATCGTTCTGGAGGTCAACAAATTCCCCTATTAGCGGCGTTTTGCATACATTTCAGCAAATTATAACCAATTTTAAAACTCCAAAACGGGTAGAAATTGGCATGAACAATTTATTACCCTATTTTTAAAAGCAAACATTAGCAAAATATAATCTTTTAAATACTTCAAGTAGGCCAACACTTATTCAATAATTATAGTATGTGACATTTCACAAAAAGGTACACTATTCTTTAAATTTCACAAACATTTCAATATAATTTGAACCCTTTTTTCAAATTTTCCACGGACATATTCATAGAATATAAACCCCATTTTCCGTTTTCACATTTTTGTTTATTTACGAACACTTGAAAAATTGATCCCCTTTTCGCGAAATTGTGAACGATCATGACTGAATACGGTCAATGGGAAGTGATACCATCGGGTGAAGACTCACGTGCGTTTCAAGATCTTTTCGTAGAGAAGGAGTGGGAAGGGTACGGTGACGATGGATCCATTGAATATCAACAGAGCAAACAGCAAGCCGATCTTCTTCAGGAGCTCAAGATCGGTATAGTCCTGGGGGGGGGGGGGGGGGGGGCGGGCGGGGTGACAAATCAAATAATTACAAAAATATGTATATATATATTTTGTTTTATAGCGCTGTGAATGACACCATGTCAGTGTTAATTTTTCGGACCTATTGCCTAAAGAATGACCCGAACGGCTCGTCATAGAATTACGGTGCACTTGATGCGGACACCTTTTTAAATGTGCAATCTACTGAATAGGCAAAGCTCCGTCTTAACAGTATGGCAGTGGCGTAGCACAGATCATGCAGATAGCGTCTATAAATAAATGGGTGGTAACCCCTAAAAAAATAACCCAACCCGAAATCTTAGCCCGTATCCCTTTCACCACCTTGCACTAAATACTGTCAAACGCCGTATTAAATTCTCACACACGATATGTGGGGCAACTCATTTAATGAAACCATGATAATCATGCACCCCGGGAGGGGGGGGGGGGGTGGTATCAGATTATAGTCGGACGGGGGTGTGCGGCTGAGATCCAAACCCATATCCACATCTAAGGGTCCTTTTGCGAAAAATGGACCCATGTCTAAGGATTTTTTTTCGCCTGCGGCCCCTTTTTTTGGTGTATTTCCCACAAATGTTGTGGTTTTAAGTTAGCGAACGTAGCGAGATTGAAATTTTTGGCAATTTCACATTGGCACATCTCAAAATCCCGTATAAAAAAAGGGAAATATGAAAAAGGGACCCATGTCTAAGGATTTTTTTGATGAAATGGGGACCCATGTCTAAGGATCGTTCTTGAAAAAGTCACCCTTCCCAGGGGCACATCCCCGTATACCCAATATACGTGAGTACCCCCCCCCCCCCCCCCCCCGGGTCATGCACCTCCTACATGTCATATCACCCTATTACGCCCCGCTCAAGGCGGAGCTTGGCTATTCAGTCGAATGCACATTTAACAAAGGTGTCCGCATCAGGTGCATCGTAATTCTATGCCGAGCCGTTCGGGTCATTCTTTAGCCAATAGGTCAGTCAAAATACCACCAAAATTAATTTTCTTGGTATCAATTTCATTTTAAAAGACACACTATCCGACGGACCCAGTCATTTTATTACTTTATTTTGGGAAGTGCCCCGTTCCTTCTTTCTTGGCCACCCTGTATAATGGGCTCTTCAAGTATATTCAATATATAAGTACTAGCTGCCAGTCATCACTGCGTAATGTTCATTCAGTGTATGCATGTAGCGCACGGCATGCAACACACAAATCGCACCGAATATCAAACCCCAAAAATTCTTATCGTCTAAAACCTTTTAAAAGAGTTATCGTAATTTATTGTGGTGCGTGACGATTCCTGCACATCCCTGTAAAAGACCACCCTTCACGTAAAATTACAAATCATTACGCCCTACAAACATAGTGAGTTTCCAGTTTCGTGATTCATAGCAAGATATTATCACCAACAAGGATTGAAAGTTGTATACCGGATTGAACCAAACGGCTGAAGAGGCGCTCTTTTCATCCAACTTGGTGAAGATTGGCAGCTTGGTCGTGTCCATCAGGGCTGCGAAGAGAAGACTGAAGAATTCCTGCAGTAAATGGGATTAAACATACTCGTCATATATTCAATAAGGGAAAATTTGATATACATAACTAGTGGAGTAGCTACTTGGGGCTCGTGCCCTCCACCCAGTAACATTTAATAGTTTCATAGTTTTCTGTTTTAGAATACAAATATTCACACAACTGATACTGGTTATTTTCATATTCATACGTGTTTTTGTGTTACAGATGTCTTTAGTAAAGGGACATTCCCTCTTTTGCAAGCCAAATTTCAAAAGTTGTGAGGTTATTGTCTTATCTGAAAGTAAATGTCATTTAATAGCATGCCTGCAAAAATTAGGTTTGAAATCTCTTTTTCGTGGAGTTATAGACCTAAAACTAATAACCGTTGGACGACGGTTTTTTGTGCATTATATGTATATTCACCCAGTGAGGAAGTTCGTACACAAACTCCACGAAGAACCACAACGCTATGCGCGGGTCACGGAGGGGTCGCGCATAGCGTTGTGGTTCTTCGTGGAGTTTGTGTACGAACTTCCTCACTGGGTGAATATACATATAATGCACAAAAAACCGTCGTCCAACGGTTATTAGTTTTAGGTCTATAACTCCACGAAAAATATGAATAGCATGACCGCACACTAGGCAAAATAACCAAACCTCGCTTAAACTGACTATGTAATTACATATTCTTAATTTTTGAGATTTTTTCGGTGACATACCTTTACAAATGTCGGCTTCACAATACCTTTACAAGAATAGGTACAATATATAGTTGTAATATTATGCTAAATCAATAAAACTCTTTTATTGACCGATATATAGTCTAATGGAGGGACGCATTTGTTTTTCATTCGTAGAATCCAAATTATAGAGCTGTTCGATCTGATTTGTGTTTGTGTGCGTTTCATTCACCCCCAACCTTCAACTGGAAACTGTTCAGACGTTTTGTAAAAGAGGGACTGTCCCTTTAATATAAAGATGAATGAATGATCATAACCTAGAGTAAACGTACTTTACTTGGACCACCTTCATCGACAGCGAACTCCCCTCCGCCGAAATTGACTTGGAGTGGTCTCATCCAGACATCGAGTCCCTGGTCATTGTACCTCGACACGTTCTCCAAAGCAGAGGCGACGATGTCGTCCCTGTCGACATTGTCGAAGGCTAGTCTTTGCGGATCGAGAGGTAAGGTTGGTAAACCAAGCAGAGGATGACCAGTTAGGCTGACATGTAGGAACTGCCTCATTAACATGTCCACGTTGAATTGGAGTCGCCCTAACCTTTCCGGAGTGTCGAACTGGGCGAAGATCTGCACATATTAGGACATGATTATGCATTATTTGGATTGATCTAAACACATGAAAGGAATATTACAGTGTAAGTTTAAAGGGCGCTTCAAAAGAAAATTAACCTGTGAGCTAACGGAAAACTAAGTATTTAATTTTGAAACAAAAATCTAGTAATTTGTTTGATCAAAATAGAGGCAAATATATACATAAAGATGATTATCTAATTGGAATCAATATTGAACCGCATCATTTATTCAATAAAGTTTAAAAAGGCCAAACACAAACATAAAT
Source organism: Echinarachnius parma (assembly GCA_037951105.1). NCBI lineage: Eukaryota > Metazoa > Echinodermata > Echinoidea > Clypeasteroida > Echinarachniidae > Echinarachnius > Echinarachnius parma. The sequence goes on along the minus strand of JBAMJV010013837.1, from coordinate 11,173 downwards.
CAAAATGACTTTGAATTGATTGTGATGATCTCTCTATCGAATCGTTTGTTTAGCAGGATGCTGAAAGTTGATATTGTTGGATACATGTAATATATTTATACTATTTTGTTATACTATTATATACTGTTATTATTATTATTATTATTATTATCATTATTATACTGCTTGGCTAAACTGAAATTGAAATTGGAATATATTTTGTCTAACGACAGATGTGCGCGCGTTATATATATATAATTATTGTAATAAAGCATACCTTGCTTATGTCTCTCTCAATAGAGACGAATGTCCACTTGGTTCGCACGTCGTGGAGGAAAGGGAAGTCGAACCAGCAGAATGTCTGTCAACAGTTCGAAAAGTGACATTATTACTCGAAAAGGTTACATTCAAAACGGCCATAGCAACACACACACACACACCAACACCGTCACACACACGCACACACACATACACATGTACGCGCGCGCTCAAGCCACACACTCATAAACGAGCTGGTTTGTTTATGAGTTTGACATACATCTACACATTTCTAACAAATAATGGCAGGATTACATTTCAGTGAATATTATTTCAGGCCCGTAGCCAGGATTTTTCATGGGTAATTTACAAAAACGGGATAGAGACCACTTGCCAAAAAATTGTCGAGGCCGAGACCACAGACTGAGCGTCGTGAAAGCCGATTAAGATGGTCGAGACCAATAACAAATGGACTCGAGACAGGTAAAAAGAGGACTCGAGACGGGCAAAAAGTGGACCTTTCTGATTTTTTTTGGGGGGGGAGGGGAGGGTGGGGGGGGGGGGGGGGGGCGGAGGGAGCGTACGCACCCAACGTACCCCCTGGCTACGGGCCTGTATTCGGTTTTTGAAAAGGCATCAATTGCCTTTTCATCATGTTCATCTTAGTATATACTGATTTACATATGTAATGGTTGTGAAGGTAATTATGTGGACTGTGAAACTGACGTACGCATCAAAACCTCACATACTCTAAAACTAGTTGCCGGAGTTTGTCCAGCGATTTGCATCATTGCCGGTTTGGCGAAACGCTCTTCAAATTGTTCTTCGATATCAGGTGACTTTTCGAGAACTCCCGGCAAGTAGAACAATTGACTTTGCACCAGGTAGGCAGAATCATCGTTAATCTGAAGAGAGAAAGGATATTGGTAAAAAAAAGTTATTTTTTCATTTTTCCGACTGGAATAAATATGGGGACAAATTGTATTTGGTTAGTTACGAACATATTCAAATATCGGAAATAATATCGCTAGTGATATTCGTTTGTCTCGCAATGTATGGTAAAACTAGGAATCTAAAAGATCATGACGTTTCGTATGCCGCTGCAATACTTTGTCAAATAATCTAATGTAGACAATCGGTTTTTATGCTCTACCGTGGCTCATAAAAACCGATTGTCTACATTAGATTATATCATTTGACAAAGTATTGCAGCGGCATACGAAACGTCATGATCTTTTAGATTCCTAGTTTGACCATACATTGCGAGACAAACGAATATCACTAGCGATATTATTTCCGATACTATATCCGCAATGGATTATATATTTACTATCATATTCAAATATCCTAAATATTTTGAAAATATAAGAAGATTGTTTATAACCAGTTCTGGCGATCTCTCTATTAAATAATTATTTTAACCCCAAATCACATTCACATGAAAAAAAAAGAAAACGGCTGAAACTCGAGGTGTCTAGCTGGGCGGGGCCCTCTTGTGTAATCGACTGCGTTTCCAATGAAAACAGGCATGTAACTTCACCGTTAATGTTGACTACCCCCTTGACTACGGGAACCGGGTGGGATGTGTGTACAAAGTCTATTGAGATTTCAGACTCGAGGGGAACGAGCTACCATTCAAAGATCATTTATGTATAACTGTTAATTTTTACTGTTTACTGATAACTTACGAGTTTTACTTAGGCAAATTCGCTTCGACCAAAACTGTACTATCTATCTAAAGGAGAAGTTCCCTCATCTTTGTTTGTATACGTCATTAAAACATGATTTAATGTTAATATTCCAATAATTTGACCTGTGAGCAAGAAGGTGCATCTTTAAGTTTAAAAATTTGTTTTAAAAGTTTAAAATATACATTTGAAAAAAAAATGAAGTTAATGAAATAATTTACTCGAACCTTATTGAGGATGGCCAGCGCATCCAAGTAAGAGAACATCGTGTCGACTACAGTGTACTTGCTCCTTCTCATCAGACCCAGGAAACCTCCATGGATGACTTCCACAAACCGTCTAAGTAGGCACTTTTCCTCCTGGCACCACTTCACTGCAAGGAAAATCAATATGTTTTGTTTATATTACGAAAGATTTTACATGTCAATAATTAAAGCAGTACATGCGCATAAATGTTATACAAAACGCTTTTGAAAATGTGTGTACAAGTGCAAGCATTTTAAAATTCTTTTTTAACAAATTATCTTATTTTTTGGGCCCCAAATAATTATAAGATCAAATACATTTATTGATATTTCAGCCGTTTCTGGGTCGATTTTGACCAAATAAAGTTTATTCTGCCATTAAAATTGCATGTTCTCTCGAATTCGACACAAATTGTGATGTGCAGCGCCCTCTCTACTAAAACTAAACTACCCCTTTAATCTAAATATACATTCCGTGCTATGATATATTTGAGGGGTCCACAATTTGACAAGAATTGCTTTTTAGTGGACCCCTCTTGTTCCCAATTATGTATATCTCTATTGCATTATTATAATTAATTTGCAATGTTTTCTAGGAAGCAAGAATAAATTGAAATTGACTTGCAGTATTCCTAATCTCACACATTTGTATTTGTATTCATTTATAAATACCTAGTACTGGGAGGAGAGCATCACATTTGGAAATCTGGATTAGTGTATCGGCAAGGTCGACAATGATTCCTCTGCTCCAGGGCTGATCCGGTCGACTGAAGGCGGGGCAAAAGAGTAGAATCACCCAGGCTCGGAGGGACGCGAGGTTCTCTGGATCTTCACACAGGGTGGTCCCTATGTACTTGTATTTCTCTTTGATGATGCTGGCAACCTGATCAAATTGATATTAACATTAATATTTCTCAGTTTCTTCTATGTTTCAACTCAATTTCGCGTGAGCCCACGCCTCTATCTAAAAACATTGATTTAGTTATTTTGTGCATTGTGCCCGGTTAAAGGTCAAAGGGAACGCCCCCCCCCCCCCCCCTTCCCCATTCAAGAGTCTGCGTGGCTCGGTGAGTTTAGGTACCTGTCTAGCAATTCGAAGGCCTCGGTTTTTTTTATTCCTGGTGAAGCCTATTTTTCTTTGCTTAGTTTCAATAAAATTGAGGTTAAAAGCATTAATTATCAAGGTATAAATACTATGTCATTAAAATTGTTAGAATTTATGGTGAAGGTATAACATTTAGCAGTTCCCCTATAATAATAAAAATAATACACAGTTTCTATATAGCACTGATCACATTGTAAATGCACGACCCTATGCGCTGTATTATAACCCTGGTCGTTACTAGTACAGTTCAACCCGACACAATTATATTGCGCACTATCTCAACTCCCATACTAGCCCAGGGCAGCCATATGATAGCGCCAAGGTTGATTAACACCCAACCAGGTACCAGGCGGACCGGAAGCAGTTTTGGATGGGGGGGGGGGGGGGGGCAAAACCCTTAGGGGGCTCACGATTTATGTCTTAAGGGGATCACAACCGCATGATCCAACAACAGAGCGTACAGCCAAAAACGAATCCCGAGGGAGCGAAGCGAGGGGGGAGGGTTTTGTGAGGGGGTATCTCCCTCCCATGGGGAATATTTTGCATTTATATACTTGAAATAGTGCAATTTGGTGCACGTTACACAAACAGCCAGAGCATTAACAGCCGACACAGGAACTACGTGGATCGGTACAGAAAAACCCACCGCAGACGTACCATATAAGCAAGTAACAACACAAACTGAAACTCCCCATACGTTTTGTACACAAAATTTCAATTTTGTTGAATTTTCACAAAAATATATGTTTAGCCTTCGTTTGAGTTCAACATATGTTTTGTAGGGCTTGGTACGAACACTCACGTTCACGTCACGTTCACGTCACGTTCAGGTTCTGTACCTTTTGTGAAACAGGTCACCCAAATCTACGAAGTGTAGGGTAACATGACCCAACAATTTGTTGACCTGCTATATGCAATCTACGAAAGCTCACGTAAATTGCCGCTGGCGTTTTAAAAAATAACGTAAATTGTCATTGAGAAGAGACTAATGGCAAAATAGCTGGTTCAGGCCGAAGATGAATGAAACAAAATGTACCATTCATAGGCGTACCCATGGGGGCGGGTAGGGGGGGGGGGGGTCACCCTCCCCTGTACCCCCAAAATACTGTTTTGGCTGTTTTTAATTGACTCCAAATATCTACAGCTACCCCCGCCCCCCCCCCCCCCCCCCACCTCCCCCCGCTCAAAGAAATTTGGCTGACGAAATAACCCCCTCTCCTTGTGTGCGGCCACTGCTACCATTACTCAGTGTACTAATGATGCAGCTAATGCTAGTGAAACTAATACAATGAAATGTACAAATATATAATGTACAATAAAATATAAAATTATATAATAAAGTATCGTGTAAGGTGTTAGGAAAAGCGCATACACTTATCAAAGGATGATAATGACACAACTAGACAAATGCATGCACACCCAGACACAATGGTATAGGTTATACCCTCCCATACACGCAAATTATACGTACACAAAAAACAAACATGTAATAAAAACAACAACAAATGAAAGTCCCCCTTTATAAAAATAGCGAAATAATTTTAACGAATAGGTTTTGAGCAAAATAACTTGTTTCTACACGTATTGATTACTTGTGTGTGATAATAAAATTCAGTGGTGTAGCGTGGTCAGAGTGATTGTGGGGCAACAAAATCACTAGCGAACCCACGATTTTTTCAAGGTTTTTTTTTTAAACCTAGACCAGGACCAAGTAGTTGAAAAAATCCTGTCAGCAGCGGGGGGGGGGGGGGGGGGGTAGGATTAGTCGTAATATTTTTTCGAAGCCTAGACCAGGACCGGTTCCAACAGGACCAGGACCTAGCGGTTCATAAAATCCTGTCAGCGGGGGGGGGGGGGGGGGGGGGTGGGTGGTATTCGTAAATTTTTGTCAGTACCTTTTTTTAGGCCTAGACCAGGACCAGTCCCAATTTTTGAAGCCAGGACCAGGACCGTGGAAGATATCTAGTCCAGGACCAAGCAAAAAGTCTAGACCAGGTCCAGTCGCCCATTATTATTGGGGGGCACACCTAAATGTGCCCTTATGTTTTCTATTGTTTTTTCAGAATATATGCCCCCCCCCCCGTAGCTACGCCACTGATAAAATTGATTTGTCAAGTCATGTAGTCAAGTCATGAGAGTGAAAAGCCAAAGTTGTCACTTTTCACAACTCACAAGAGTCAAAATGTGGCAATTTAAGTTCACATATTGTTGGAAATGAAAAACATATAATTGTTACAAGGATTGTGGCTAGTTTCTGAGTTTTGTCTCGTTGTATGTTGTTTTGATCCGGCGCCTAGCCTGCAATTTACTCGATCGCCGCGTCGTCAAACTGTGCCTCGGCCCCGCCTCGGCCTCGCTCTCGAATCTCGTCGATACCGTCGCGACGCATCAGGGCCTGTATTCCATAAACACATATAAGCAAGAAATCTTAGAATTTTTGCTTATTATAAGCAAACATGCTTAGATCTAAGCATTTTTGCTTAAATTCCCTCGTCAGCAAATTTGCTTACCTTTTAGACGCACTTTCGGTAAGCAAATTTGCTAAGTTTTTTTGCTTATTATAAGCAAATTTGCTTAAGCAAATTTGCTTAAACAAGCATTGGTATTCCATAAACATTTCAGCGTAAGATTTTTGTCTTAAATTTAAGACACCTCATAGGTGGCTTAAATATAAGAAAAAAATCTTATAGTCTGTAATCTTGAAGTTTGGGCATGTATTGTAGTGTAAGCTCGAGGATTGGCTGTGTTGCATGTACATAAAGATATTCTGATAATGCAGTAATAATGAAATAATTTGCACACCGTCTGATTTGAAGATGAGCCTAATTAATAATTGTTGAAGTATGCATACACAGGGCCAAAGGGACGCTCAAAACAAATTGGTAACTTGTCACCCTTGAAGTAATTGTGTTGTTAACTAAACCCGGTAATAACAGCTGGCCACCTCACCGTGTACTGCTAGGCAAGCACCACGGGCCGCGGCCGGAGCCCTTGGCGCCTGGCGGTCGGGGTGGCTAGCTAGGCCTAAGTGGACACAGTCCGTAGTTGGCTGTAGCGAGTAACCAGTTTCCGATCCCCGTTTGGACCACGCATGTTTAGACAAACATAATATAAGCACAGTTTCTAATTTGATTATCCATTTCTATTTAACGTTATCTGTTAGAAAGATTTATTTTCTCCCTCTAACAACTGTCTGATACTTTGTCCGCGGTCCCCATTCACTTACATACAATTTTTTGTGCGCTGCGACAAATCCTTAAACACGCAATCTCCATAGGAATTCCATCGCACAAAAAGGAAAAGTTGTGTCTTCGAGAATATTCTGGATGATGTCATGACTAGTCTTAGTAACAAGCGCTTTCACTTTTACAAATAATGATTAAACACTCACGTCACGTTTTGGTAGACGTGACGATTCGAGTTTTTCCGGCATGGAAAACGACAAATTGTTGGGTCACTTTACCCTACACTTCGTAGATTTGGGTGACCTGTTTCACAAAAGGTACAGAACCGTTCACGTGACGTGAACGTGACGTGAACGTGACTGTTCGTACCAAGCCGTTTTGTAGAATACATTTATACGCAACATATCGTGAGTTAAGGGAAAGGAAAGGTGTGACTATGAAGAATAATGTAAAAATGTGTGTACAAAACATATAGGTAGTAGTCCAAAAAATAATCAGAGTGCGTTGCCAATTTCAGTTCGCCATAGGAATAAATGTGCATCTTCAAAGAGCCATAGTTTTCTTGTTTATGGCTCGATTATGCTCTAACTTTCCGAGATTATTCCTCTTAATCTTTTTATGTTTATGATAACAACATTTTACTTGGGTTTCATTGCCCTTTAAGTATTCATCACTTGAGAGCTCGTGACGATATATTACATTACATAAGCTAAAAGTTCCATGTGCTTATAGGGTCTATTCTGAAGTTAACATTTATTTTATCAACGTCACTAAAATATATTTTAGCAAATCGATATTGCTTAGGTACAGTGTAATATTTTAGGGACGTACATACAGCAAATTTTAACTTGAAATCTATTTTAAACTTAATTTTAAATTTTAACTTAAAGTCGTTTTTAGAATACACGCCAGAGATCCAAGTAAACCACCAATTACAAGACTCATCTTAGGATTAAAGGGATCTAGTACATGTAACTTTGTTGACATGTGCAAAAAATGATGAATGGTTGATGCAATATATATTGTTGTTATATCATATGTCCACAGGGTATTGTGTGAAAATTTCAAGTCAAATGACATTGTATGGCCAAGTTATGAGCGAAAATGCAAAGTGATATTCAGTAACCCTCTGCACTCACTTTGTACACGGTATGAAAAACTCGCCCGGAGTTTTTCTTATCTGAATACTTCAATCATACATATCTTTGTAACGAAAGGGCAATTTGAAAAACCGAAACCTGTCCCGTGATTTTATTGTAAATACGAATACAACAAGGTATAAGGGACCCGCTAGAATTAAAATTTAATTTTTCGGATTTGGACAATGTTATTAAGTTCCTTTAATAATAAAATTATGCTCTTCAGATAGCAAAATACAGCTCTGTTTTAGTGACGTCACAAGATGGGCAGAATGGGTGTTAGCAGACGATGTCTCATTGAAAATGCACATGACTGAAGTGCACTTATTTTGCATTTTTTATGTTTATCATTACCACGGTTACACAATTGATATATGACATTAACACAAATTTGTAACGCATGGATATATTATTGATTCTCGTAGAAACAGTTATGATAAGGATTCAAAATGAAATAAAATAGGGAATGTACACAGTCCCATATTACACGCTTGTCGCGACGAAATTAGTTCCTCGACTAGGTTTCGGGACTTATAACATTTCCTCAATTCCTTGGATTGGAACATTTCGTGTATTTCCTCCATCACCAGTTAAAAACTGTGTAATATATAACGATATTGTTTCAGCCTCATCATCCAAATATCATGAAAATAAGAACTAACAACATTATTACTAAGTCCTACATTATTTACCTGGCAATTGTCTAAAAATCGGTTTTTATACTTTTGTCTCTCCAAAAAAATGTGACATTATTCTCACCTGCTGTAAGCGTCCATTATGATAGTTGAGCGGCTTGAATGCACCGTGTAAAGCCTTGTAATCAATGTTTGCATTTTCTCTCAGAGAGCTAGACAAAAATAATCGAGTATTTTGAGACCGTGAATATGTTTGTTTCTTCGCCAAATTATATCGGATACATACATACAAGACATTATATATTATTTTCTTTCTGACTAGCGCATCTAGGTATTTTAATGAGTATACAGTTCAAAGATGGCTCTTATCTGCATTGGACATGCAAGTTTCTTAGACGTAATCATGTATGGGCTAGTAAAAGTCGACCCAAACGTATATTTTGTATATTTCTATAAATTTTGTTTTTGCCTCAAAGCATCAGTGACTCGTTCCGCATAGTAAACAACAATAATAATACTATAATATAATTTAAAATATAAATTACAAACAGTTTTATTGATAATGAAATTGCGATGAATTAACATTCATAATACATAATACATAATACTGTGGCGAAAATCTTAAGAATTACATTTTATCGCCAATAAAGAAAACATCATCATCAGTAACTACAATAGCAACAACAACAGTAACATCACGTTTTGGGTAGTGGTGCAGCGACGGGAGGGGGGGGGGGGGGGCGCTATAGAAAGACAAAACCGATAGGAAACATAAGGGGACAAAACAAAATAAATGATATAAAACGATATGCACGTACCCTCAAATTATGACACACACAATAAAATAACATGAGCGGAAAATTGTCCCAAAAAAGAGGAAGTGCATAAGGTGTGCCCCAAATAATTTGCGTGCAGCCCTCCCTCGATTCCCCCCCCCCAAAAAAAAAAAATCGAAATGAAAAATTAAATAAATAGGTATATTTAAACAAAAATAATGATAAAATTAGCCTTACTTCGCTACGCATGACATAGACAACACTGTACCTGTTTGGCGGGTCATCTCCCAGCAGAAATGCTTCAGATAGGGATTGGAGCGAGAAGGCTGCTTCCAGTTGCGCGCACAGCTCTTGTGGGATTCTCTTGTGGGACTGTTTCCCAGCTTTACCACCAGTCACACGTCCGCACAACTTTCTAATAACGTCTGCCATATTTTGGCGAGTCGCCATCTTTATTCTGAAATTGACGAAAATCATAGATGACGAGGACAAATAGAAAACGTCTATACGCCATGTCGTTATACAATTACATATCTGATAAACTGATAGTCAAGTCATCATAAACATAAACACACAAATTATAGTCCATGGTCTACGGATGGTGTCGTTAAAAAACTTTATAATTTATCATTAGATAATTATTTGTATGTAATTATTTATATATAATCTACGACAGCAGTTTAACAATCGTTCATTTTACCAAATTGCATAGTCAGAAATAGTGCGTTTACCTATGTGATATCCGTGTGTGTGTGTGTGTAATTATGTATTTGTCAATATTTGTAAATATTGTTTGTAAGGAAATGTGAGCATATGTCTGGGGTAGGGGGGTGGGGGGGGGGGGGGGTGGGTGAGTGTGCAGGGGGTGGGCAGAAGTAGCATGTCTAACTTTTTTTAAATCTTTTGTTAACATTTCCATCGTGTTTATTTCATTTTTACTATTATGTAGGATGTACTTGTTCTATTCCATTTTCATGAATTGTAAATGTTTAGGCTATATATAATTTGGAGAAAAAAAATCATTAAAAAGTGTGTGTGTGTGTGTGTGTGTGTGTGTGTGTGTGTGTGTGTGTGTGTGTGTGTGTGTGCTGATTGGGGGGGGGGGGGGGGCAGGCATTTGTGTTACACACGAGTCAAGGGGAAAATGCCTTTTACTGTGGCAGAATATCCTGTTTTCACCTGACAAATTGACAAGCGTTAACAACATTTATAACGTGGGGTTTTGGGGGATAGGGGTCTTCAACATTTAGCTGCTGGAAAATTTCCCAAAATATAACGTTTTTTTACTTGTTAAGCCTTTGACATGATTGTTGGTGTGTGCACCTGGGTTCTGGGAGGAAACGGAACATGGTGTACAGCCCCCCCCCCCCCCCTCCCCTCCCAGTTACTGCGCCCCCTCTGATGCAGATCTATAACTTAGATATACTTGGTTAGGGCATCATATCAGTTGGACGAGCGAATCATTTTCATTTTCGGGGTTAGCAAAATAGTGTGAACATTGAACAGCAAACGGATTTGATTTGTTTAAGTAATGACGCATTTAAATAAAGAAGTCATGCATGTAGTTCGGAGCAGCATAATACATTAATATGGATAACTTTCAAACGAAATCTTAGATTAGCCTATAGAATCACCGATGATAAAAGTGCTTTCACAGCAATCACATTGTATATTCAGTTCGACATTATATACTACACAGTGTACGAATACATTATTCTAATAATTGCTATTATAGTGGCTTTTACAAATGACAAAAGATAATAAGTATAAAAACATACCGTTTATTGCAGGTCCAGAGTTGGTAATATTACTATATTGGTATTCTTCATGCAGCGGTCTTGCCCATGTCATCAGTAATACAACAGCGATTGCACGAGTCCACCACGAGAGACACGACGGGTACCTTACGTATGCTCAGTGTTTTGTGATTATAAATGATAATCATGATGTTGATATAACAATATGCACGTATACAGGGTGGCCCAAAAAAAAACGAAACGGAGCACTTCCCAAAATATAATACCACAATGTTTATGTTCATCGGATAGGGTGTCCTTTCCAATGAAAAACGATACCAAGAACAGTCATTTTGGTCAGGTCGTTTTTGTTTAAGGACGCAATGAGTGAGACCATGTCAGGTGCCGATTTATGTCGATTTCGACC
>JBAMJV010013836.1:0-42832 GCA_037951105.1 Echinarachnius parma | reverse complement strand
GTTTGAGTCAGTTCCACGGCGTAGATCTGTCATTGATACCTTTCAACAGGGGGTGATCTATTCATTCACCCCCCCCCCCCCCCCTCTGTGATGAATAGGTATTACGTAAGTCTCTACGCCATGGTCAGTTAAGAAACGGACAGCGGCGATCTTCACAACGAAGCGATACGACTCGCAACGAATTGCAACGATGTGGAACGACTTGACACGAATATGCAACGGTAAATACAATGATTTTTGGTGAAAATCGTCGTGGCGTGGCGATTGTTTTTGAACAGTTGAAGACGGCGATTTTCACAATTTTCTTCACGATGCGCGACGGTTTTGGGGAGGAACCGATACGATGTAACACGACGCAACACGACCTAAGCGATTTTCTCGACGAATGTCAAATCGTTGCGATTCGCCGTGAAAATCGTCAGTAGGGACTGGGCCTTTACGGGGGATCAAATAGCCACACCACAAAAATTCGCCGCTTCGCGGCTCCGTGTAGAAAGTGATACAAAGTGAGAAAAAAAATCACTACGGGGGGTCAAAATAGCACCAAAAAATCGCCGCTTCGCGGCTCGTGGACGATACTCCGCATCGTCATTGGGTCAACCCCCCCCCCCCTTAGCAAAAAGCTAGATCCGCCCCTGTCAACCAATATATAATTATCATGAATACAAAAAACAGCGCTGTAATTTGGACGTATTTGTGTTTTTCTTCCATGGACATACGGTTAAAGGGACTTAGTAACATTGTCCAAATCCTCAAATCCAATGGGAAAAACTAGCAGTTCTCTCATATACCTTGTTTCGTTCGTATACGAAAAAAAAAAAAAAAAAAAACATGAGACAGGTTTGTTTTTCTAATTTCCCTTTCGTTACAAAATTATGAACGATTGAAGTTTTCAGATAATAAAATATCGTCTGATTTTCGAAACCGTGTACAAAGTGAGTGTTGTGAGTTAGTGAATATCACTTTGCATTTTTGCTCATTACTTGGCCATTTAACATCCATTTGACTTGAAATTTTCACACAATACCCTTTGGACATAATAATAACAGACATACATTATATCAACAATCATCACTTTTTGCACATGTCAACGAAGTTACTAGATTACGGTTATGTGACTATCAACCCCGGGCGATTACCCCCCGCCCCCCCCCCCCCCCCCCACGCCCCCACAACCAAAAAAAAAAAACACAACAACAACAACCAAAACAAGCAAACACAAACCAAATAACCCGAAGTATTCTTCTTCTTGGTCTCGGCCTCGGCCTCAGAAATGTTTACCGACGAAATAACAACCCCCCCCCCCCCCTCCCCCTTCAAATCCTGGGTGCGCTATAAAATGGGCGTCGATTTGTAATTGATAATATATAAACTGTTCACGGGAATGGGGTAATATATTAATTAATCCCCCGCTGAGATTACTGGACACGCCATCAATAAAAGGTGGACCAATGGTCATAATTAATCTGGAGATCATATGAAATGATGTGCCTATTTTAATATATATGAATGATTGCTACACTGTGACCGATCAACGGTGACCAGTTGAAAGAAGTATCGTAGAACAATGACCAACACGATGAATGCGAAAGGTGGCGTAAACATGACGGAACAATGCGTGAAGACTGCCGAAATGTGTCGGAAACATGACGTTAACATGACGTGACGATGCGGGCCACGCATCCTTCCCGCATGGTTTCGGTCAAGTCGGAAACCATGCCGATTCATGAAAGCGGAGAAGTGTCAGGCCCCGTGTTCACACACAAAATTTTCAGCCTTAATCATGACTAAAGAATCAGCAGCTGACTATAGAATCAGCTTCTCATTAAAAATTCCTATGGCAAGCCCTTTGTGTAAAAACTAGATAAACTATGTTTTTCTCAGATACACTCAGTTTTTCTCAGATAAACTCAGTTAATCTCCAGATAAACACAGTTTATCAGAAAACTCAGTTTATCAGTTGATAAACTGAGTTCATCAGTTGATAAACTGAGTTCATCAGTTGATAAACTGAGTTTGTCTGATAATGTGTTTATATGGCAAGCCCTTTGCGTAACAACTAGATAAACCCTGTTTTTCTCAGATAAACTCAGTTTATCACCAGATAGACAGAGTCTATCAACTGATAAACTGAGTTTTTCTGGTAAACTGTGTTTATCTGGAGATAAACTGAGTTTATCTGAGAAAAACTGAGTTTATCTGAGAAAACAGAGTGTATCTAATTTTTACACAAAGGGCTTGCCATTAGTCATGATTCTTTAGTCATAATTAAAGGGATGAACATTTGTTGTTTGTGAACACGCTGAGGGTAGCATGACCGTGCTAAGGCCTGCGTCACATATCCAACGGTCTCCGGCCGAATTTGCAGATCGCCAAAGAGCCGAATTTCAAATCCGCCAGGGAGTCGAGCGTATTTTTCGCTTGAAATCGTCCTGCGCCCGTCATGCCCGGCTGTAAACGCCCGGGCGGGCTCCGCCCGACGTCCTGCCTGGCGTCCTCCAACGGGTCCACGCCTCGAATATTTCTCGAATAATTAAGTAATATTTCTGAGGTCCAATTGCAGGAAATGTAATATGGACGGCGGCCCGACACCAGCACGAAGCGCGCTCGAAGCACGCTCGACTAGGGATGGATACGGAAGGAGTATCGTACAGCTGCCGCGCAGCTCTGCCGACCTCCGTCCGAGTTTTGAAGCAAAAAATGGTCTTAAATCGTTGTATTGCCGCCCGAATATTGATCGAATGTTTTCCGATGCCCAGTGATCTAAGGGCGACCTGTGAACGTCAGCCGACCCCTGAGAAACGCGGCGGAGCCCGCAGTGGTGATCGAGCAGACACCGACCGTATTTCTGACGAAAATAGGGGGTTTTCGCAAATGCTACGGAGGACATCTATAATACGGTAATCTCAGCAGGTGGTCGTACTCAGTCCGAAAATCCCCCCGTACCGTGGAAATCTACGAGGGTTGTCGGCTGAATTAGCGTTGGGTGTATAGCGAGTACAGAGCGGCGTGGTCAGCCCATTGAAGTATACTACTTCAATGGGTCAGCCAATCAGCGCGCTTGTTCACTCCAGCTGACTGCTTCCCCCGTACTAAGCACTTCCGTAGAATTTGCGAAAAAACCCTAATGCCCTTTTGAAATCGCAGAGAAGTCGAGTGGGCTCCGTTTTGGATATGTGACGGCCCCTTTACCCCAGTTCGGGATTTTGTTGGTGCCCAACAAAGCGGAAATCTGTACCTAAGTTTGGTCTGGTGTCGGATTGGATTCGGTTCGGCGGTGTGACTGGGGTATACAGAGGATCTTTCTAGGTCAGTTGGTAAGAGCATCGGTATAGCAATCCGAGGGTCTCGGGTTCGAATCTCCTGGAAGCCTACTTTTCTTTGCTCATAATCATTTATATTATATCTTTCTGGTCAATTTCCTTATGTTTGTAATGATTCCTTTAATTTCTCACTTGTATTTTTTTAGCAATCTTTGTTCACATTGTAGATGTCACAGAGCGAGGGCATTCTGTAAGTTGCAAAATTCCTTGGAGTTGCACCTCAAGTGTGTGCATGGGCGTAGATCTGTCATTGATACCCATTCATCAGGGGGGGGGGGGTGATCTATTCATTCATCCACCCTGATGAATAGGTATTACGTAAGTATTTACGCCCGTGAGTGTGTGTACTGAAATCCCTAACTATCCATCAAATATTCTAACCATTCATTCCCAACCCATCCTCAAATTCAGTTTTCACAGACTGTGCGAATGACATTGACCGTATTTGCTTCCAATGGAAGCCCCTCGGGCCTTTCACAAACCCCTCTATGGAATGTCTCCCTCAACAAGTCCTGCTCGCCTGCCTCAAAAGAATCAACACATCCTCCTCGGACCTGCTGTGGCAAGTGTGCCTGGAGTCGACATCAGACCAGTGTATCGACGCCGTTGATTTGTGTAGCAATAGCAGCCATGATGTGCTGCCCAGAGATCAGTGCAATTTATGTGAAAGGTAAACCATTGCATGTTTCCAAGTATTGTACTTTTCCAATATTTGTGAAATGTATCCTAAATTAAAATAATACATACATTTACAATACAAAATAAGATTACAGTCTCGCGTACATCTCAATTATAAGTGTTTTCGGACATGTTAAAGGGATCTAGTATAGTCACTTTGTTGACATGTGCAAAAAGTGATGAATGGTTGATACAATGTGATTGTTGTTACCTGATATGTCCACTAGGTATTGTGTAACAATTTCAAGTTAAATGGACTTTATATAACCGAGTAATGAGAAAACATGCAACGTGATATTCACTTACTCATTCCAATGACTGTGTACACAGTTACGACTTTCCAGTGGATAGTTTAACATTTGAACACTTCAATCGTAAATATCTTTTAGCGAAAGGGACATTCGAAAACCGAAACCTGTCCCATGTTTCTATTGTTAATATGAATACAACAAGGTATGAGGGAACCGCTAGAATTCCAATTGGATTTGAGGATTTGGACAATGTCCTAGATCCCTTTAATGACAAGAACTTCAGATAATTTTATATGGCCCTAATTTCGCATATTCTTGACCAATATATTAAATAAATTAGTGAGATTCAACATTATACAAAGTATTGAAACAAAGACAGAAATCCATGTAAGTCCACATTTTACGAACTTACGTACAATTTTAGTCCAGTATTTGTCATGAATATCATTATGCACGTTTTTCGCCTTTTCTCTCACATTCGTTTTTTTCTGTCAACAGGAAACGAAGATAATGATGGAGATAATTTCACACCGAAAATTCCCGGGGATCACGTGGGTACCTTCACTACCTGGGAACACGGCTGGTGCGGGCCACTCAGACATTCTAACAAAATAGGGACCACTGGTGAGAACAATGTTTCCGGTACATGAATATTATTATTACTTGTTATACAGGGTGGCCCAAAAAAACGGAACGGGGCACATCCCACAGTATATTAACAAAATGAGGGTGTCTTTTCCAATGAAAAACGATACCAAGAACAGTCACGTTGGTCGTGTAGTTTTTGTTTTAGGGCGCTCTGAGTGACACCATGTCAGGTTTCCATTTTGTCAATTTGTACCATGTCAGTGTCTGATAAATCGCACTTACTGCCCGTCATAGCATCATAATTATTAACATATATGCACATTATACAAAATTACAGGTTACAATTGAGACAAAAGAAAATAGGGAGAAGCAGTATGTGGGCCAGGGCTCACAAAAGTGAAGTTCATAACTGTTGGCCAAGGGCATACACACACACTGGTTCGAGAAGAAGCAGCATTATGGAACATAAATAACAATAACCTTATATGAAGGTGGTTTTAAAAATGATCTGTTAACGTCCAAGTATATCTAGATTATCTTAACCACATTAACATGAATAAAATAAAGAATAAATTGATGAAAGGATTCTATTAATTAATGTGGCTCATATGTATACTCCGCAAAAAAAGAAACTGGACACTTGTATAAGACAAAATATTTCATATTCATTTACGATAAAATAAATGATGTTTTATATCAAATTAAAGATAAAAGACCCTCTTCAATATTGGCATAAAATCCAGATGAAATCATTCATGCATGACTTGTCACGGTCAATTAATCACAGCAAGGTCTGTTTTCAAAAATAGCAAAAATGGAACATCCACTCGACCATATAAATGTCGATAAGCATAATCTAAAATGCTATATTCATGACATGACATAATTTTTCATTACAAATGTGACCTTTTCTATCTTCATCTCAATACAAAGTATAAATGCAGACAAATTGTGAACATTATAGGTTTTATTTTCATTTAAATGTAACAAAATGGGGAATTCCATGGCAAAGGCTTATTAGTCAAAACCACAGTTTGTGCCCTTATTTCAGCATGAAAATGGTATAAATTCTTCTCAAGAATGATACCGTAGTCCAAAGATCTTCAAAACCTGATGTCACCCTTGGTCAAACAGTTGGGCATTCTTTAACATGTCATTTCTCAACGTAACTATGGTTAAAATTGTAGGGGACACATGAAACAGACAGGCTTTATGCCTCAAAGACAGGCCAATATGTTGATGTTCTCATGACCTGGCCCTGTTTTTATTGAAAAAGGGTGTATTTTCTGAGTTGGTTCATAACATTAAAGTGAAATAATGTCATATTTACTTGCCCCGCACGTCTTGTTTTAAGTGAAACGCTTACTATCATTTCAGTCGAATGGTGTTGTCCTCCATTGTTTTTTCTATTTTTGAAAACCGACCTTGCTATTGTTAATTGACCATGGCATTTCATGCATGAACGATTACACCTTTCATGTACACCCCGCATGTAGAAGACTAAATTTCCTTTAATTTGATATATGATAATGTACACTTTATCGTACATAAATATAAAATATTTAAACTTATACAAGTGTCCAGTTTCTTTTTTTGCGGAGTATATATAAATATAAAGAAATGTACGTATTATGTATGTGGGCAAGATTACAAATCATACATTTAGCCTAACAATGATTTATACACAGAAAACATGCAATGCTATGTATCACGGTAATAAGGGCATGAATAAATATTACCGATCGATCGACTATTATGATAAGACCCAGACCGTGTAAAATTGTAAAGAAAAAAATACAAAAGCGAAGTTGCATATTAAATACGTGCAACTTAATGACCTTGGTAGACGCAGGTACGTGCATATTGAACAGAGAGGATAGACGACTTTAGAAGGAAAAGGATTGTAGGAAAAGGTGAAAGAATGGCAGCATCTTTGACACAAGATGGCAGACTGTTCCAGACTCGAGGCAAACGACGTGATGGCGAACAAAAAAGAGATTGTATTCTAGAAGTTAGATTCTGAAACGTCAAACTGTTAGGGTGTCGAAGATTCACAATAATGTTTCCAGAGAAAAAAGGAACATAGGAGATAGTCTCTCCTTTATGACAATGTAAACCAATTGAGGGCTTTGAGTCTATTAGCATAGGCCACCTCGCCCCTCACCTGTTTAAGGGCTATGCGCGTAGCTGTCCGTTGAATAATAGTTTTAACAGTTATATTTCTGCCGAAAACTCATTTTGTGGTGTTCATACAGATATCCAGGATGGGGTGAACATATCACCCATGATGATTCTTTCCATATATTAAGATAATAAGATAATGACATAAATTGCATATTTCATAATGGTAAAAGGTACATTCCAATCAGTTCTAGGGTTTTGGGTGATAAAGAAATAATTTAATCATTGCATTTATTATTTGTATAATTACTTGGAATTCAAGGCTTGAGCATATTTTAAAATAGAATTTGCGAAAACGGATCTCCGTTACCGTCAAAGTCAAGTGACTTTTTGTCGTTGCATGCCCGCTCCGAAATTGCTTCTTTTCATGATTTGTTAACGAAACATATAGACAAATAGTTTTTTCTAAAAAGTTGTAAAACTTGTTTGGGGTTATAAACCCCTCCAAAAAAGTTCGGAAACTCAACTTTGATCGATTATATTACTCTTATTGTCAAATTGTATTTTTTTTCTTTTAGTGTCATTGCATTGCATGATGATTTCCCTTAAAAATGGTACATTATTTGTCAGTTATTTCAAATCGGGGAACACATAGTGTGTTTCAGAATGGAGTCAAATGGAGTCAAATGTCAGGAGTCAAATGGGCAAAATGGGCCTGGAGTATTCAGTTGGGAAATTTTACTCTTGTGTCGTATTTTTTAATGCTCAAGTTGTATTGAAGATTGTAGCGCGTTCAAATGATTTAAACCTATCAAATTTGGTATCACTTTAAAGCCTATTTGCCTATCTTTTCAATACGATTATCTCCGTAACAATTTTATTAGCAGGTTAAGTATGGTACAGCTGAATGTTGCAAAATGCATTTCATTTTGTGAAATTGAGGGCGTTGCATCGAAAATCGACCATTGGAGGAGATGTTTTGGGGTTTAACATTGCATAATCATCAGTAAATTTAGCATAATGTGAAAGCATGTTTATTTTCCTTAAAATTATGACTCACCTGTAATAATATTATGCTATTGGGGTGTGTGCAGTAAAGCCAGATAAGGGGGCGTATTAATGCTATGAATTTAAGACCGTGGCTTCTTTTTTTCAAGATTTCGGTAAGGTATCGTTTTATCGTTCATAACTCTATCATTATTGCGTTTTGCACCATCAGAAAGCTCATTAATTTACCTTTAATATGATATCTCATTTGCAATGATTATGCTGCATGTGTGTGTGTGCATTACAGGAAAACTCTAAAACTTGATGAATTGAAAATGCATCAAATTTCCCTAAACCTACGCAAACTGGCCATAACTTGCATATTAGCGCCCTCTATGTATTCCCTATTTAAGCACGTTATCAAACGGCATAACGTCGACCTTGCAACGTGTCAGTTTGAGCCCCATACAGTTAGAGGTACTACAAACACCTCAATCACATAGTCATTATGAATGGGGCATTATTTTATTGACAAATTAACATGCTTCAACATGATGTTGAATTTCATGATGATTATGTAAAGTAAAGTACTGAAATATCTCTACAAAAAGTCGTTTTTGGATGCAACGCCTTCAATTTCACATACTCAAATGCATTTTGTTTACATTTCGCTGTCGATCCTCCCCAATATTCACCTTAATTGTACCTACCCGGCTTTCAAAATCATTCAAAGTGAGGTGTAATTGAAAAGATACTTAAACAGGCTTTTTCTGATACCGGATTCAAGAGTATCTCTTCATTGTCAAGATATTCATCGTCGAAAGAATTTGAACTTGAGAAAGACCGTGATATGAGTGTCAAACGTTCCGACTGAAGTTTGTTGGCGCATTTTGTGACATTTCACTTCTGACCTTCCCCCGTTCTCAAATATACTGCGCATACCCCGTTTTCGTGATGCTTACGAATTTGGTATCATTTTAAAGAGGTATGCACACTCTTTCAAGTGGTACCAAATATAACCATTACGATTTGATAACAAAATAGATATAATCGATCAAACTTGAGTTTCCGAACTTTTTTGAGGGGTTTATATTAATGATGTTGAGACCGTTGGAACTCATATAGACACATAATAATAATACATAATATTTATATAGCGCTTCATACTGATGTTTCTAAGCGCAGAACGGAAAATAATACCATTAATAATAATAATAATAATATCCACTATTTATATAGCGCCTATCACGATTGATAATCATCTCTAAGCGCTTTACAATTGTATTATTACCCCGGTCATAGGATACAATGCAAACCAGCACACATTGTGTGCACCATCTCCACTCCCTGGGGATTATTCCTTCCAAGCGCTCAGTGGGCTCAAGAAGATCGTTCAAATAAAGGCTTTCACCTCCTACCTGTCCCCATTTATACACCTGGGTAGAGAGCAGCAATAGTGGATAAATTGTCTTGCTGAAGGACAAACGCCGTGGGCAGGGTTCGAACTCGGGATCTCATGATCGGAAAGCGCGCGCTCTACCAATCTTGCCACACCACATCCACGTAATACGGTGTGCGCCCGGAAAAAAATACCAATACCAATATTTAAAGTATACATACTACGAAAAAGCCAAATTAATCAGTTGTGTTCCCAAATATCAAGAAACGTCGGTGTTTTAACTTTTTGACAGCGGGAACCTGGTGGATTACGTTATAAGCCTGTGGAGATTTAAGAATCATGAAGTGAACGGGTTATGCCTAGGTCACAAATGCACCAGGTGCCGCACGATCTTTTTACACACTTTTGAAACGCTGCGTAAACAAACGTTGTGTAAAAATGGTTGTTGAATCTTTTTATACAACTTAAGGTGTAGCATGATTAGTTGTAGAAAGAAGAGGTTATGTAAAGCGGCCGTTGAAAAGGTTGTTGAAAAGTGTTAAATCACGTGATAGTTTCGACGAGTTTAGGTCTCATTCTGTCCCTCTTTCCAAAACTTAAATTTCTGCCGGTTATATGATGTAATTACAACCACGCAGGGTATATTTATGTATTTGTATTTTAAGCAAATATTGCCTGCACTCTTCTACATTCCCATAATATAGGTTTTCCCGGCCAATTTCCCACATTACGCGCCCAAATTCGTTTTATGTGCATTCAATTTCGTCAAATTGCCGTGGAGGAGTCGCTTTGGTCATTCAAATTCATATTCCGAGCATGCATATTCGTATATGGGCACCCAAATTTCAAATCGCACACTTCAAATTCGCAAATGGGCATTCGATTTCATCATTGGGCGCTATTTTCAACAAATGGGCATTCAATTTAATACGGCAAGCTAGACAATCGCTCGTTTGTGCATTCAATTTCGTCAATGGGTGACCAATTTCCATACATGCTCATTCAATTTAAGTTACACAAAAAAAAACATCCATACGTATTCACAAATAAACATCCATACGTATTCACAAATAAACATACTGTATATATACATTTATTTATACAACCACATACATAGTTACGCACATAATATATAGGCGTACCTATAGGGGGAGGGTTGGGGGTTCAAACCCCCGATCTCGACTGTCATTATCGCTGGTCTCGGGCCTCGAAAAGTGCGCATAGCACTGGTCTCGGCCTAAAAATATGTCGAAAATTACCGGCCTCGGCTTTGAAAATTTCCTACGACTACCCCCCCCCCCCCCCCCCCACACACACACACATACACACTTACACACAACCCCCTCACAGGTTTCTCAAGCACTGGGTCTTGGTCTTGACCTCGAAAATTGTGGACCGGACCTGGTCTCGGTCTTGAAAATGTCGTAAATTCGCGGTGTCGACTTCGGAAATCTTCTACGACTACCACCACCCCCGCTGACAGAAATTTTTTTCTGAAGAAATAACCCCCCCCCCCCCCCCCCCCCTTGAACAAATCCTGGGTTCGTTACTGGTTACGCTCACATAAACACACGCATACACATTCACCTTTTATCTTACATAGTCTCAACCATTATTTCATCAGGCTATATTTTTCATTTTTTAGATGTACTTTTCAACATTGAATCTTCACTTTTCGTTATTCCTCGGTCACATTTGTCTAGATCTGTTTAATGTTCAATTATGTAATCTGTATTTTCTTATTTTTTCATTCATTCGTTCATCATCTTGTCTTAACTTTATCATCATGCGAGTTCATAATGTAATTTCATCACATGATGTTATTTGTCATGTGATCGTTATTGTATCATACTTTTTGTTCACCATTTTGTATTTTTATTTCCATCATGCTTTCTATATCATACATGTACCACGATGTTAAATAACATGTCCACTGCACATTTTTAATTTGAATGCCAATGTAATGAACTTCGAATGACCGAAATGACACCCGAGACAGCTAGAGATGAAATTGAATGCCCATTGACGAAAATCAGTGCCAATCTCTTACAATAGAGTGGCGCAAGTGTGAAATTGGTCGCTCTGTTACTCAATATGAATGACCAAAAACGATTTTAAATGACGATATGTCGATCCAAGCGTGGATTAGACAAAATTGAATGCTGCTTATATGAAATTGCATGGGAAAATAGCGAAATTGACCGGGAAAACCTATACTAGAGGAAAACTCAATTGTCGCGCTGTTTACAACACTTATAATGTAGGGTTCCCGGCCAATTTCCTATATTACGCGCCCAAATTCGTTTATGTGCATTCGAATTCGTGCAATTGGCGTGGAGGAGTCGCTTTGGTCATTCAAATTCGTATTCCGAGCATTCACATTCGTATATGGGCACTCAAAAGTCAATCGCAAACTTCAAATTCGGAAATATGCATCGATTTCATTAATGGGCGCTTTTTACAATAATGTGCATTCAATTTAATACGGTAAGGTGGGCATCGCTTGTTTGTGCATTCAACTTCGTTTATGGGTGATCAAGTTCCAGAAATGTCCATTCATTTTAAGTTACACAAACCACAATTCATACGTACTCCACACATAAACATAATGATTTACATTCATGTATACAACCATACACATACACACATCTACACACACGCACACACCTACAAACACACACACATATATGACATACGTTGACTTTGATTTCTCTTTTATATCATATTACCATTCTTTTTCATACATAATAGTCAATAATTAAAAAAAAAACAATTTCAATTTATTCTTGCTTCCAACAAAACATTACAAATGAATTATAATAATTTACAAAAATAGAGATATACATATTGCGAACAATAGGGGCCCCCACAAAAACAGTGCTTGTACAATTGTAGACCCCTTAATATAATATAGGTTTTCCCGGCCAATTTCCTACATTACGCGCCCAAATTCGTTTATGTGCATTCAAATTCGTGCAATTGCCGTGGAGGATTCGCTTAGGTCATTCAAATTCATATTCCGAGCATTCACTTTCGTAAATGGGCACTCAAATGTCAAATCGCAAACTTCAAATTATTGAAAATTAAAAAAAATCTAGAGAAAAGTGACTGATTATCGAAAATTTAAGATTAGATGGTAAAAAGTATATCTGAAAAAATGAAAGATATATACACGATGAAATGGTCGAGACTATAAATAAGAACAAAAACGGTGATGACGATATAAAAGTCAACGTATGTGCGTGTGTTTGTATGTGTGTGCGTGGGTGTAGGTGTGCGTATGTATATGGTTGTATACATGAATGTATGTATGTTTATGTGTGAGTACGTATGGATGCTGTTTGTGTAACTTAAATTGAATGGGCATGTATGGAAATTGATCACCCATAAACGAAATTGAATGTACAAACAAGCAATTGCCCACCTTGCCGTATTAAATTGAATGCACATAATTATGTTGAAAATCGCGCCCATTAATGAAATCGAATGCACATTTGCGAACTTGAAGTTTGCGATTTGACATTTGAGTGCCCATTTACGAACGTGAAAGCTCGGAATATGAATTTGAATGACCAAAGCGACTCCTCCACGGTAATTGCACGAATTTGAATGCACATAAACGAATTTGGGCGCGTTACCTTGGAAATTGGCCGAGAAAAACTATATTAAAACCTGAATACACGAAACTGACTGGAAATATTTTAAATGATTGAAAGTGAGCAAAAAAAATAGGCTTCGCCGGGAATTGAATCCGAGACCTTCGGATTGCTAGACCGGTACTCAACCGTTGAGCCACAAAGACCCTTGAATGGAGGACGTTCCCATGAAACCCTTTTCATTGCGCGATTAGTCAGAAGCTATATAAATCGGGCACTAACCCAATGATAATTAAATCAACTTTTCTAAAGAAAGTGCGCGGGATCACACGAAGTGGTGCAGCTTTTTATTAATTCAATTCAAACATAGACGAAACTGACTAGAAATGTATAAATGATTAAAAATGAGCAAAGAAAAATAGGCTTCGCCGGGAATCGAACCCGAGACCTCCGGATTGCTAGACCGGTTCTCAACCATTGAGCCACAAAGACCCTTGAATAGGGGACGTTCCCATGAAATCATTTTCATTGCTCGATTAGTCAGAAGCTACTGTATATAAACCGAACACAAAAAGTAACTACCCCTCTAAACAGCAACTCTTAATTTCATAACCAAGAATCGTTTCAAGATTTTGTTTCGCCTAAATATTACTATGGTAGTTAGGAAAACAATATGTAAAAATGAGAGGTAACCATAAATCCATATTTAAGAGAAAATAGTAATTTTTCAAAATTCGCAAAATTGATATTATCGTTGCAGTTTATTGAGTATTGAGACATTTTTAATTGCACTGTTTTACAATTGCAATTAATGCATTTAACCGCATGTGCCATTAAAACAATTAAATGGATGGAATTTCAATCAGCATTGTTTCATAAACCATAATTAATGCATTCAGCCACATGCGCTGTTTCACAACAATGTGGAGGCATGCGCAAGTTCTTGCGACTTTTGAAAGTGGGTCATTTTGTCTTTAATTTGTGTTCATTCAGCCATGAAGTCATGGGTAGCTTGAGATAATTATTAGTTATAAAATTATAAGCATTTCTTTAATGGGGTATAGTTACTTTTTGTGTTCGGTTTAGACCGGGCACTAACCCAAGGATATCCGTGGGCTATTAAATCTTTCATTTCAGTTTATTCAACCATAACAAACAAGTAATACAGCAAAATTACAAATCAAACAAACAATATTTTATGGTTCGGACTATTAAGAAAGCAAAGCGTGTAATATACATAAAGGTAAACATACAAAGTCAACAAGTATAAAATACCGATAAAATATGACACGCACACACAAGGAATTTAACTCACATTCACACACATACACACAAGTGGAATATTTGCATGGATGTGTATATACACCTATCTTGATAATATAATATGTAAGTACATGATAACGTAATCAAAATAATAACACAAATACTTTCAATATATAGCATAACAAAATTTCATAAAACATACTTTCATAAATGCGGCATGTAATCCAAAAGGTACTCACGACAGATTTTTTTAAATTTAGTATTGTAGTACTTAATTTTATAGAATCTTTGAGCATATTCCATTGCTTTACACCAATATAACTTAAATAATGTAATGAGGAGGTTAGTCAAACTTTTGGTTGATGAAATGGTGGCGTTGTCGTGTACAATACGAGTGAAAAATTAAGAATATATAATTTAGTGAGTTGATTTTTATATGTATTCCCCCAAATACATCTTCTTATATACAGTATATATATACACTGTTCTTTCTTTATACATGTATTATACTCTTAATGGTTATGTCTAAGTCAAATGTGACTTGTATAACCCCTGCAGTTTCACAAAGTATACATTTGTTGTTCCTTATTTCTTTGTTATGATATAAATAACGATGTGGAAATAAAGTTAAATTTTAAAGTTAAATTAAATTAATTTTAAACGCATCAAAGACGCATAATTGTTTCGAAAATAGATACGCAATTCATGTAAAAAACACGATTATCATAATTATAATTTCGGGACTTTGCATACAATGCTTGACTTACCAGAATCATGAGTTAATAGTGTACAACATTTGTTAAAGGTATCTCATAACTTTGTTGAAAAGTGCAAAAAGTGATGAGTAATTAATAAAATGTGTATTGGTGTGATCTGATATGTCCACAAAGTTATGTGTGAAAATGTCACGTTAATTGGATTTTTTTTGGGCCGAGAATGAGCGAAAATTCAAAGTGATATTCACTTACCCATTGCACTTACTTTGTACACGGCTTAAATTATCCCGTAGAAAGTTTAACATCTAAACGCTTTAATCATAAATATCTTTTGAACGAAATGGAAATTTGAAAAACCGAAACCTGTCCCGTGCTTTCATTGTTAATATGAATATGACAAGGTATGAGAGAACCACTAGAGTTCCAAGTAAGTTTTGAGGATTTGAACAATGTCACTAGATCCCTTTAAAGGACAATGAAACTATAGCTTTCGGCTATTATTATCATTTAGAGGGTGAACAGACATTTAATTTGATACATAACCTGGCAATTTTGGCCTACTGGATCCCATGAAATACTTATGTGAACATACCCAAATTTTACTAATTCTTACGGCGGCAAAAGATGATGGGAGCGGCCATGTTCTTGTAATTACCCGACATGCTTTGCAAACTCTGACGTATGTGCTTAGGGCCGAACAAAAAGCTTTTTATTGATTTGCAGACTCGTCAAAGCGTCTACAAGAATGGCGGCCTCCAGCGTTTGTGTGAATAGTGGTGTACCCGATAGTGTTTTCATATATTTCTTCCAAAGCAGAAATCTGAGTCGGGGCAAGGTTACGCATAATAAATCAGTATATTACGATGTATAAAGTAGTATAAACTATATTCTAGAGTTGCATTGCCCTTTAAACGTTATTTTTATAGAGGAAATAGGCGCAGTGATAATCACTACTGACTAATAGCGTGATACAACGTGTAGGCCTATATACATGATATACCAAATACAGGACAATGAGAGGATATCCTGAACTCTACAGGGGTCATTATTTCTGTTTTTCAATGGTACCAGTATCATGTGTTATCTTGAATATTTTCCTACGGAGGTATATGTCTTCCTACTGTGTTACATATCGCATGCTACACTGGTAGCTAAACGAATGCATATTTGCACGTTTATGTAAAGGTTTAACGTTGCACCACATTGAGTGTACCTATAGGTTCTAGGACTACTACCCCCTGGACAACCACCCCCCGGACGATTACCCCCCGGACAACTACCCCCCCTAGGACAATTACCCCCGGACAACTACCACCCGGACAATTACCCCCCTAGGACAATTACCCCCCAAGACAATTACCCCCCAAGACAACTACCCCCAAGACAATTACCCCCCAAGACAACTACCCCCAAGACAATTACCCCCCAAGACAACTCCCCCCAAGACAATTACCCCCCAAGACAACTACCCCCAAGACAATTACTCCCCCAAGACAATTACCCCCCAAGACAACTACCCCCCAAGACAACTACCCCCCGGACAATTACCCCCCGGACAACTACTCCCGGACAACTACCACCCCGGACCATTACCCCCCGGACAACTACCCCCCGGAATATTACCCCCCAAGACAACTACCCCCCGGATAATTACCCCCCGGACAACTACCCCCCGGAATATTACCCCCCAAGACAACTACCCCCCGGATAATTACCCCCTGGACGATTACCCCCCAGACAATCACCCCCGGTCGATAACCCCCGGACAACTACCCCCCCCCCCCCCTGGAATATCCCCCCCCCCCCTAAGAAAATTACCCCCCCCCCCCCCCACTCCCCCCAAAGACAATTACCCCCCAAGACAACCACCCCAAGACAAAATATGTGACCGCTCAGGCCGGTAGCCTGGATTTGTCAAGGTGGTGGGTTTGGGCTTTGGGGGTGCGTATATTAAAACACGGGACCAAGACAACTGGTTGAGTCGTGTTTGTGTGTGTGTGGGGGGGGGGGGGGGGGGGGAGTGGTGGGCGGGGGGGGGGGGGGGGGGTCCGTCGCTGATTTAGACCACTGTTTTAGTTTTGTAAGCAGGGAGTTGGGGTCGTCAAATGTCAAATGGGCCGATCGCTGCCCGAGACCGAGAACGATAAAAAGTTGACCTTTCTGAATTGGGGGGGGGGGGGGGGGGTGTACGCCCCCAACGCACCCCCATGCTACGGGACTGCCAATGCACGAATATACTGCAGACATCGTACGATATCGCAATCCGAAATGTAGGTAAAAAGATTGTGCGGCATCCGGTGCATTTGTGACCTAGGCGTATCACATGTTCTATATGTTTTTCGGTCAATTTCGTAAGCTTTTCATTCGTTTCAATAAGCGTGTCATTCAATTTCACGAAATTGAGCTGAAGGCTTGTAATTTTGGTTCAAAATTGTATTTAGTTCATACGATTTAGCTTTTCGATCAAGTGATTTACCACTTTTAGCATTCAATTTAAAAAAAACACGCTATTTGCATTTATTGTCTTTGCAAAATCAAATTGATATTATCACGTTCGATTCCCAGTTCCCCAAGGCCTACTTAACGGTAACCGCAACCACATACCGCGCGTTCGCGCGATTACCAGGAATGAGTTATAATATTCATCCGCCATGTGGCATAATGTATGTTTTTATTCAATAAAGCTCAGTTGCAAGTTATACTCAGAATGAAGTAGACGTGAGTTTTAATTCTCTCCTGATCGACATTATACAGGTACATAAAAGTATTCAATTGCGCCAACGGATTTCCCGGAGGGCGGTATTACGTAATCACGAATTTACTCGAAATCGAAATACGTTTTAAATCGAATGCAAACAAAATGTTTCCGAATAATCAATATATGAATTCTAATGCTAAAAAACGATTTGAACTGCTAAATACAACTGCGGTAACAAAATTGGCAAAATTGAATGCACACAATGCACCCGGTATAGGCCAGTTTTGGAAACGCCCCCCTCTCAAAAATGAAATGGAAGCTCTTATTACCAATCATGTGAAAGAATATGTTTTTACTAATATGGGATGATACAAATTTTGCCTGGAAACCGCCTACTAATTGATATATTTGGTAAATTATCAAATCGTTCCGCTGCGGATAGATATCGCCAAAGCGGAATCGAGCATACGCTACGTGCATTATTGACCACGTGCGTTCGCTATTACTGTTTATCACCTGACTTATCACCTCGGGACTTATTTACTCTTCCCTCAATCGCATTTAAAATCCCTTGTGAGTGGAACATTCCGTGCTTTTCCCTCCAACACAAGTTAACAACTTTATACTAGGATATGCACCAAATCGCTCCACTACCTCGCAATTGTGCCCCCCCCCCCCCCCCCCCCCATCCGTACACCCTCACTACGCCACTGGTCTTAAGGGAAGATGACTTGGGGTAATTGTCTTGGAGTTTAATTGTCCAGGGGGTAATTGTCCGGGGGATAGTCGTCCGGGGGGTAGTTGTCCAGGGGGTAGTTGTCCGGGGGTAGTTGTCCGGGGGGTAGTTGTCCGGGGGGTAATTGTCCGGGGGGTAGTTGTCCGGGGGGTAATTGTCCGGGGGGTAATTGTCCGGGGGGTAGTTGTCCGGGGGGTAGTTGTCTTAGGGGGTAATTGTCTTGGGGGGTAATTGTCTCGGGGGGTAATTGTCTTGGGGGGTAGTTGTCTTGGGGGGTAATTGTCTTGGGGGGTAATTGTCCGGGGGGTAATCGTCCGAGGGGTGGTTGTCCAGGGGGTAGTAGTCCGGACACGTACCTATATGTGTAGCTTTACACTTAACTTAAAGGGATAGTTGAGTTTCGGTAAAGAGAGTACAGTTTTGGTCAAACTGAACTTTAGTAACCAAAACCTGCACCATTACATAACAAACTATAAAGTAATATATATATAACTTCACCATGCTCGAAAATTACAAATGACTAAGTAAAAAGCCTGTTATCATTAAAAAAAGAGCCGTTACAACTCAAGAAGGCGCTCTCTAAACGCTCATCGGTTTGAACCATTTTAAATGAAATATTATGCATATCATTTTTTTGTTAAAATAGTGATTAGATAGAGAGATAATCAACAACTATTTAAAAACCTTTTTTGTAAAAAAAATTTAACGGCTGGTTCAAAATCATTTTGATCAAATAAAGTTTATTCTGTCATTAAAATTGTATGCTCTTTCGAATTTGACACTCAGTTTTCATTATCTCGCCCTCTATACCAAAACTCAACTATCCCTTTAAAGTTGCAAAGTTGTTTCAAATCGTGACTAAGTATGTAATATGTATTCCAATTACTTCATGGATTTTCCAGGACAGATCGAATTTTGATCAAATAAACTTTTTAAATTTTAGGTTATTTTGTTAATATAATTGTTCAGTTACTACAACTAGTTCTCTACTACTTTACCTAAAATAAAAAACCGTGAAGCGCCCTCTCAAATGTATTTCTTATGTTCACATTTGTATTTGTAATCAAAATTAATTGCCAGGATTGGTTGCTATACATTCATAATGTATAAATATATTATACGATACCACATTGTATCATGTACAAATCATGTATCATGTATCACTATACAAATTATGTACATTCATAATATCAAAATATATACCAGTTTGAACCCGTATGCATATTTTACAGGTGGTCGGCGAATGACGTTCATTATCGGCGTCTGTGTTGGCATTGGAGGGGCTATAGGAGTCGGTATCTTCTGCGTGTGCGTTTTCTATATCCACAGGAAGTTGAATAGGAATGCCGAACAGCTACAGGGTTCACAAAGGTATGAACATAGATAGATAGATATATACAGTGCGAGTTATATTAAACGAAACCGGACTTTAATAGCTTATAAATCCTTAATTCTAAACATTAATATGTTGATATTGGTATCATGTTAACGCTTGGGAAATTGCCTTTAAAATGATATATCATACATTTGAATCGCTTTAGGCTTTACCGAACGCGACCTTATTATCCACAGTCATGCAAAAACTACCGTGTTCAAGTGTGCCGTTGTCTTGTTCCATCATGAATGGATGTGTCTGTGTACCGTTTTTTCAAAAGAACATTTCAAGAATATCCTTTGGTGAATCAACGTGTTTTCATGTTTATCAAGGTGGAAGGCGATCCCCCACCCTCCTCCCATCAGCAACCCCACTGTTTGGAGGCAGGGGGGCCTAAATAGGACATGTAGGATGAAGTTATCTTTGAAAATCAAACAACAGATGCAACTATTCACAAAACAAGAACACTGCAAACTTGGACGCGGGTAGTTCTTGCATGACTTTGGATAATAAAGTCGCGTTCGGTGAA
This sequence comes from Echinarachnius parma, assembly GCA_037951105.1. NCBI lineage: Eukaryota > Metazoa > Echinodermata > Echinoidea > Clypeasteroida > Echinarachniidae > Echinarachnius > Echinarachnius parma. The sequence continues at coordinate 22,572 of JBAMJV010013836.1, read as the reverse complement.
GCGTGAAGTGCTCAGAGTGTATGATATAATATATTATTATGTTAAGCGCAATTTCCCAAGTTTTAACATGATACCAATATCAACATAATTGTGGATTTATAAGCTATTAAAGTCCGGTTGCGTTTATTTTGACTCACACTGTATAGATAGATACATACATATTAGATATAGATAGATAGATAGATAGATAGATAGATAGATAGATAGATAGATAGATAGATAGATAGATAGATAGATAGATAGATAGATAGATAGATAGATAGATAGATAGATAGATAGATAGATATATGGATAGATAGATAGAGATGGATAAATAGATTGACAGATAGTAAAATAAAGAGATATAAAGAGATAGATATATATAGATATTTCGACTCCGAGCAGAACTTTTATCTATACGGGGTGGCCCAAGAAAACGGAACGAGGCACTTCCCAAAATAAAGTAACACATTTATTATGTCCATCGGGTAGAGTGTCCTTTCCAATACAAAAAAGATACCAAGAGCAGTAATTTTGGACGAGTAGTTTTTGTTGTATGATATCGTAAGTGAGACCATGTCAGGTTCCCATTGTTGTAATTTTTTACCCAGTCACTGCCTGATAAATCGCACTTCCTGCCCGTAATATCATCGAACAAATATGCCCATTCTCTAGGCACACAGCTGAATGCACACTAACAATGGAGTGCGTATTGCTCGTTGATCGATGATATGACGGGCAGTAAGCGCGATTTATCAAGCACTGCCATGGCAAAAATTGACAAAAAAGGGAACCTGACATGGTGTCATTCACAGCGCCCTAATACGAAAACTACAGAGCCAAAATTACTGTTCTTGGTATCGTTTTTCATTTGAAAAGACACCCTATCCGATGGACATAATCATTTTGTTACTATATTTTGGGAAGTGCCCCGTTCCGTTTTTTGTTTGCCACCCTGTATAGATAGATAGATAGATATATAGAAAGATATATATTTAGTATGTGGACATACAAAATGGGACAAATAATTGTATCTCCCATTGGCAACATAAAATTATCATAATGCATACTTCAATTGTAAAGCAACATTTTCCTATACTAGGCATAACACTTGCATGCCAACATAAATAAATTAAGTTGCACCTATCGGGTTTCCACCATTTTACTGGATTTAACTAAATGTACAATATCAAATGTTAATGTCTAAATATTTAAATGTTAATACACGCATATCTGCGTACGAGGCTGGATGTGAGGTTGGGGGCTAGGTGTTTTCTAATCACCAATATTCGAGGATCAGATATGCGTACGCAGATATGCGTATATTAACATTGAAAAGAAAGAGAAAAAAATGCTTTTCAAACAAAATCAAAAAAGGTTTTTAAATAGTTGTTGATGATCTTTCTATTTAATCATTATAAGAAAAAACATAACATGCACAATTTGTTTAATTAAAAATGATTGAAACCAATGAGTTTTTAGAGAGCGCCCTCTTAGTCGTTTGTAAATTTTTTAAAAACCTTTTGAGCATGGTGGAGTTATAAGTATTAGTTTGTAATGTAATGGTGCAGGTTTTGGTTCCTAAAATTCAGTTTGACCAAAATTGTACCCCCTTTACCAAAACTCAACTACCCCTTCAACCCTATGAAGCCAAGGGAGCAAATTGTGCCCCTGCCATATTTTTGGTCGCCATTTCTAAATTTTTTTTTGATTTTCATGAAATTGGGAGACTTTTCCTAAAGTCGTATTTCGACAATATTGATTTTGGTTTTCTTTTTTTTCTCATAGTAAACGAGTGAATATGTTTTGTTTTTTCCCCGGTCAAGCGTCATACAAATGATCAATAAAATGTAGTCATTGACTGAAATTAACGGCTTTCCATAATAGTTCAGTCAAACTTATAGGGTTAAGTTCAAATTTTAATCTTTGTGAAATACCCCAAGTCATTATTAATTAACCAAGACATGGTAAGGATTAGTAGTGAGATAATCTAAACACAACAAAAAAAAGTAACTTCACCCCTAATCAAAATAGCTTAACTTTTTAACAAATGGGGTTTTAGCAAAAATAACTTGGCAGGAATCTTTCTTAACTTATTGGCTAACGTATCCGTGAAAATGAACTTGATCCGCCATGCCATGCATGAGTGAGCACACATTAAAGGCAAAATGTCACTTTTCAAAAGTCACAAGAGTCAAAAAGTGACAATTTTGCTTTTGATGTGTGGTCACTCATCCATGACTTGACGGACCAATTCAATTTTCACACAGAAGTTAGTCAATATATGTAAAAACAATCTTGCCGAGTTATTTTGCTCAAAACCCTTTCGTTAAAAAGTTATGTTATTTGATTAAGGGGGACTTATTTTTGTGTTTGGTTTAATTGATCAGTATTGTTGGAATAAACTCAACAAAAAAGCAAGTCCCCTCCTGATTAGAATCACATAACTTTTTAACAAAAATGTGTTGAGCAACATAACTTGGCAGGATTGTTCCTACACTAATTGACTAACTTCTGTGTGAAAATAAAATTAGTCCATCGAGTCATGCATGAGTGAGCACACATCAAAGGAAAGATTGGCACTTTGTGTGCTCACACATGCGTGACTTCAATGGACCAACTTTGTTTTCACACAGAAGTTAGTCACAAAGTGTAGGAACAATCCTGCCGAGTTATTTTGCTCAAAACATTTTGCTCAAAAAGTGACGCCATTTTGATTTGGGGGACTTACTTTTTTGTTGTGTTTATGAATAATGCACGCTTTTGTAATACACACAACAAAAAAGTAAGTCCCCCTAATCAAAATGGCGTCACTTTTTGACAAAAATGTTTTGAGCAAAAAAATCGGCAGGATTGTTTCTACACTTTGTGACTAACTTCTGTGTGAAAGTGAAGTTGGTCCATTGAGTCACGCATGAGTGAGCACACAAAGTGCCAATCTTTCCATCTTTCCTTTAATGTGTGCTCACTCATGCATGACTCGATGGACCAATTTCATTTCACACATCAGTTAGTCAATAATTGTAGGAACAATCCTGCCGAGTTATTTTGCTCAACACATTTTTGTTAAAAAGTTATGTTATTCTAATCAGGAGGGGACTTACTTTTTTGTTGAGTTTATTCCAACAATACTGATCAATTAAACCTAACACAAAAATAAGTCCCCCTTAATCAAATAACATAACTTTTTAACGAAAGGGTTTTGAGCAAAATAACTCGGCAAGATTGTTCTTACATTTATTGCCTAACTTCTGTGTGAAAATTAAATTGGTCCGTCAAGTCATGGATGAGTGACCACACATCAAAGGCAAAATTGTCACTTTTTGACTCTTGTGACTTTTGTTCATTTTCACGGAGACGTTAGCCAATAAGTTTAGAAACATTCCTGCCAAGTTATTTTTGCTAAAACCCCATTTGTTAAAAAGTTACGCTATTTTGATTAGGGGTGAAGTTACTTTTTTGTCGTGTTTATTTATCTAAATAAAACCACAACAAACATGACACAGGAAGCAGTATATCCCAACCTCCTCACTGCTGTTCTAGTATTTTACTATATAACTTTCTTAACTAGTTAAACGTACATTTATTTATACTTTAATACATTTAATATGCATTTTAATTTTGTTTTCAAATGGACAGTAACCATTACAGTACAGTCGAGCATCCTCTACGTGCAAGGGTTAATGGAGAAGATAGACCGAGTAAGTTCATGACTGTTTTTAATCTGCCTGTCGTTGTCTCTGAAACATAACAGCAAGCTTTCGGTTCAGAGGGGAGCGGAAGGGGACGGGATAAATTACTCAACCGAGATCGTCATGTAATATACTCCTGTCTTCATTAGTATACAAATGATGCACAGTTTTGAGTGTGTCGATAGGAATTGTGTGCACAAGGTGCCTTCGAATGGTTTGAACTCACGAGGCTCAGCCGAGTGGGTTTAAGACCGAATTCAAAGATACAGCATGGACACAATTCCACCGACCCACGAACTTAACCTGTGTCAAATGGCGCCCCAATTTTTTTTTTCACCGATTAACCGGATGCATGGCAAAATTATGCGTCTGGTAATGTTTTTATATTTCTTTTTTGCACCATTTTATAAATGACATTTTCATTAGTGCAATGGCTTACCTTAACATGAAACTTGTCAAGTCGATAAAAAAAAACTGATGAACGCTGAACTGAAATAAAGAACGATAAACGCTTAACAGGAATGACGAACATATTTACAATGCGTATGTATTATACAGTCTAGTGATTGAGAATGTGTACTATACAGTCACTGAAACTGAAGTTGTGACTGGTGGAACGCATATTATTGTTAATACGAGAGTGGAGAAAGTGGTTGCGAAGTTTGTGGCATTCTGTGGTGCTACTAGTGATACGGTTGTACTTGTAGATGCAGCAGGACTGCCAGTGCCAGGTCTAGGATAACTGTTTTCCGAATCGCTGCTCATCTCTCGTTTTCGGCCGTCACTTGTATTAGTGTTGATCTTGATGGAACTTTCGCTGCGATGCCCACTCACAGCCATCCATCGACAGGAAACCAGCTTTGTCGAGTGACGTGATAGACGTTGCACGAAGGTAGTGGTTCTTGTACACTTTACTACATCCGGCAGCGGTGGAGATTGTCTTCATTTTGTTTGCGAGAGTGTTGATACCGACCGGGCTATTTCAGGCTCATTTCCATTTTGAGGTTGTGTTTCTTTTGGTTTTTGCCAAAACCATTCACACGATGTATACAGTTTTGAGCCATATATACAACTCGAACGACTTCACAGGGCAACGGTCATTGCCTGGAATCTCATAAATGTGACGTCCAGTTTCATCGTCATCATTTTCTCTATGTTTTGTGTTAATAGCTGGTCCCTTTTTGTTACATATTATCGCAAACCATCATCATCGGTGGAGATAGTGAAATCGGATGGCTTTACATTTCTCACATTCTCCCGACCTCAGGTCATCACATCCACAAATACTTTATTTTGCGACCCTTTTTGGGAGGGGCAATCAAACAATGTTTGAATCTTGTCCATGTCCAAGAGCAGAAATTGAAGGCTTGTGTTTAGTGGCACTACACCTAGCCCCTCGCTTCAATTTTACTAATACGGCCTCAAACATGTGATTGCTCTCCAAAAAGAATAGTTTATTACAGTGATCCAACAAGTGTTGTATGCCATATCGAAGATACTGCATAGATGTATTCGTATACAACTCACCGTCACTTTTACGCACAGAAGCAACGAAGGATGATAACAATTTGTCCACGTCTGGCGTCGAATTGTCCCCTAAATTTACGTTCTTGAAACTTTGCAAAGTTGTTCTACCTTCGATAAACAATATGTAATTGACTTTTTGGTACTAGCTGCATCCGAATCCTCCACCAATTTGGCTTATTCACTGTCTATTTACAAAAAAATGGAAATTCGGATCGCGGCTGCGATTCGCCATATTAGAGACTTTTCGCTAGTGTGGACGAGAACGAGTTTCCCGTTCTGAAACGACCGTTTCAGGGTGGCCCAGAAATAACGGAACGGGGTATTTGCCATTGTGAAGAAACGTACATAATAGGTTCACTGGATAGATACCAAACAAAAAACTACTTGACCAAATTACTGTTGTTGATATAAAATTTCTTTTTAAAAGATTATCTATCCAGTGAACCTAGTCTGTATGTTTCTTTATAATGGAAAGTACCCCGTTCCGTTATTTCTGGGCCACCCTGTATAAGCAAATAATATGCGTATGACGTAATACTCCCCGTTGACAAGCTTAACAATAGTAACTAGGTCCGTCAAGCTCCGGCATACTTAGCTTGCCGGACCTAGTTACTATTGTTAAGCTTAATCTTGTCAACGGGGAGTATGTACGTTATACGCATATTATTTGCATACATCACAGAAGCGGTCTATTGGATCTAGTCAACCCGTCCTGTTCACTACCTGTTCGCTGCCTTTCAACCATCTTCGCTTTTAGTCAACACTCATGTCAAACACTCACATACACACATACACATGCGCACCGAACACTTAAATACTCAAACTTCAACACAGACACACACACATACACGCATTCAAGCACACAAACACACACACACACTTACACATACGCATACTCACACGCACAAACATCCACTCCCGCACGCACGCACGCACTCGCACTCAAACAAACACAAATGCACACAAACACCCCACACATGCGCACACACAAACATAAACCCTTACACACGCGTATACACACAAACACAACATTAATAAAAACTCCCACACATACGCATACAGATACACAACACACACCCAAACAAACACAAACACATGAATGCACACTCACAAATGCACACAAACAACCACACACGCACATCCACACACACACAAACACACGCACGCACACTCATCCACGCGAGCACTCAAACAAACACAAACACACGCACACACTCAAACAAAATCCCATACCCGTATACACTTACGCATATACACACACGCAAGCAGGCACTCGCATTCCAACAAACACAAACAAACACATATACACTCACAAACACACAAACACGCACAAATGCGCACACACGTAAACAAAGCCACAAACGCACACATTCAAACACACACACATATACATCTGATTACGTAATTCTGAAGACGGTGCACTGGATTTTCCGACGAACCTGAAATCGGACATGAACTAGTGCTCAGATTGGCCAGACGACGAGAGAGAACGTAAGTGACGTAATTTCTCGCCTAAATGACGTCATTTCTTCTAGTAGGGGCCACAAATATGGGTGTTCACTGCAGTTTGGGGTACAATTGTTTTACTTGGCATACAAACTCCTTGGATCAAAAGAAGAACATTTATCCAAAGAGACACTCTGTATCAATTATGGAAATTAGGCCTAATTTGCATAGATAAAGAGTGTCTCTTTTGACGAATTTTCTTCTTTTGATCCAAGGAGTATGTATGCCAAGTAAAACAATCGTACCCCAAAATGCAGTCATGGACCCCTTAACCACCCCACTACTCGTCGTCCTCAGGTTTGCGAAAAGTCCGTATTGATGGCCGCGCGCAGACGATCGCGTATATTGTGTTGATATCGTGTATAATTGTTGTTGATATCGATTCTATCGTGTGCAGCCAGTAAACAAATCTACAAGGCGATACAGGGCAATTGACCAATCAGAATGCAGTGATGCTTTTACCCATTTCATAATAACCGCTTTCGGTACCTGTGTCAAGCTAAATCTGTTCTCACTGCAAAATCTGTGAACAGACACAAATGCGCATGCGCACAAACTTGTAAACAAGCCTGCGAAAATCGTTCCCAGTCGTAATAAAGCATGCAAAATGCCTCCTGCAGGCTACTTGTGGCACAAAATGTTGTAAAAACCCGACGGTGGATTAAGAAGCTACATTCACGCCATTTAAAGATTTTATAAAACATGCGTCGATTTTTTATTAGCATGAAATTGCGGCGTAATAATGGTCACGATTTTCGCAAGACACAAACTCAAAATGCTGTGCGCGCACCGTAATCAGTCTACGCGCATGCGCATTTGCGAAAACGTTTAATAGACCGCTTCTGCAATGTATGCAAATAATATGCGTATGACGTAAGACGTTGGCAAGCTTAACAATAGTAACTAGGTCCGGCAAGCTCCGGCAAACTTAGCTTGCCGGACCTAATTACTATTGTTAAGCCTAGTGCCCACTTAACGATCTGGGCCTAGCGATCTAGAGCGATCTTGCCCGAATAGGAGCGATCCCCTGAGATCTGTGGTTAAGTCGCCAAGTGGGCACCAATGGCCGCACCAGATCGCTGTAACTCGCGTCCGCAAGGGTGGTGTCGGTTGCGGTCGCCGGGGTTTTGACATGTTCAAAAATCTGGCGACCAGGTCGGTCTCGATCGCATTCGCGGCGATCTGGTGCGATCTGGTGCGGCCATTGGTGCCCACTTTGCGACTTAACACAGATCTCAGGGGATCGCTCCTATTCGGACAAGATCGCATAGGGCTAGCGACCTTGGAATCATCAGTTCGCAGTGAGTCAGCCTAATTCCATTGTGTACGCGATCTTTTCAATTTGGCCTCCTTGGGGTCATAGCTTGGCCCCTATTTCCACCCATTGTCAAGGAATACAATAACGAGGAATTCACGCTTTTTTTTATTCTGAATTTGTTGGCGAGGTATGGCTGGCCGTTTGAACATTTATTTCCTTTTCTTGATATCAAGAGTTACCAACAGCAAATCATTTATTGATATCAACAATTCAAGAAAAATATCAAGAAAAGAATTCTTGATTCTTGCAGGGCGCCTTTGTAGAGCAGTTTCGCATAACTGAACATTGAATTTTTGATATCAAGTAACCATTTTCTGTTGCTAACCAATGATAATTCCTGTTTTCAAAAATTCAACTCCTGGCATCAAGAAATCGAATTCTTGATATCAAGAAATCGAACTCTGGATATCAAGAAATCGAACTCTGGATATCATTAATTTATTTCCTGATATCAATATGAAAACAGAATTCCTGATATCAGGAAATATGAACAATTGCCCAAATGGATTGTTTTTGTGCGATCCCGCCCGACATGCGATCGAGAACAAAATTTTTAAACTTGTCCAAAACCTTGCGACCGCAACCGACACCACCCTTGCAGACGCGAGTTACAGCGATCTGGTGCGGCCATTGGTGCCCACTTTGCGACTTAACCACAGATCTCAGGGGATCGCTCCTATTCGGGCAAGATCGCTAGGCGCAGATCGCAATGTGGGCACTGGGTTTATTAAAAAAAAACTCGCAAAGCGCGTTATGATGTCAAGACAAGCAAGAGCGAACAATACCTGGCTGTAATTCTCAACCATGCACGCATGCGTGGAAATAGGGACAATAGGAAGTCGCCGTGAGATCGCATAGTGGGCACCGAAAAGATCGCGTACGCAATGAGATCGGGCTGACTCGCGGCGAACTGGTGCGATTCACACCGAACCGAGATCGCTAGCAACTCGGGCTAGATCGCAAGCGCAGATCGCCTAATGGGCACTGGGCTTTAAGCTTGCCAACGCGGAGTCTTACGTCATACGCATATTATTTGCATACATTACAGAAGCGGTCTATTGGCCGAGCACGGGCCTGTTACCAAGAAAGGGAACTTTAGCCCGAAGTACGCGCTTGCGCAGATCAAGTTTCTCGCTCGAGTGACCGTTCCCTTCTGTTACCGTCGTGAACCGAAAGCTCCCTAATACTCAACAAAAATAAAATAATATTTACAGTGTTTTTATTATGTTGATCTTGTCGACATTTCATGTTTTATTCAATAATTATGTTATCCAAATACAGAATACACAATTAGCATATGTAACTCCTAACACAGGAGTATAATGTCTATTGTTCCATTGATTATAATTCACATGAATGTAGACTTCAGAAATATCTAGTATAGTACTTGATACACATTTGAATGTTTTATTTTTTATTAACTCGTTACGAAACTTGCATGCCCGCGACAACTTGAGGTGTCTTTATCATTATATATTTTGTATTTCTCGTAGACTCTGCTGGACAAGTCGCTGGCAATAATCTGAGAAAGAAGACAGTCAAGCAGACGCCACCAAAAGATACGAATAAGGGATCTCATGTTGGACCCTACACAGAGTACTACTCGGACAGAGCCAAGTCTTGTTACGCAGAACTTCAGAACGTTGCAAGTAACTCGGCGCTGGCGTCTCGTGATAAGCGCTTATCGGACGGGCATGCCTTCAATATATTCTCTGAGTATCAAGAGCCCGATCTGACACTGCCTCCTAACATTCCGGGTTCCTTTCTATTCGAAGACTCGAGCTTGGCCCCATCCCCGTCTTTCAACTCGTTCAAGCTGGCCGGGCAGTATATGGATCCGCAAGACGTGCGACGTGGTGAAGAACATAAGGGACGCCTTATTAAACAGAATACAAAGAAATCTGAGGCATCCTCTTGTAAAATCTCCGGAACTCTATACTCAGAATTGGTGCAGACATTGAATCGTAAGAAAGCGATGTCCGACGTCGAGCCCTCTCCACAAGAAGTTGAGAGTGAAAACCCGTATGCGGAGGTTGGAGAATTTAATGTGAACCCAATCGCTCATCTTCAACAGACAGACCGTCAGCGGAGTAACAGCCACCCAACTGATTTATCTATTTTAGATTACCGTACCTACGAAGAAATAAAACCACACATCAGAAGGAACCGTGAACAGTGGGATTCCAACGACGACAGGGTATGTGACAGTGGTGGCAACCCGCAATATTTCGTGCTCGAGGATTCAATCCTCAATCCAGAACCGCAAAGACAATATTTTGAGCTGGAACAGTTTTGCGACGACAGAGATTCGGAGGGCCATGCTTATTTTACACTCGAAAAACCAAGCAGTCTTCCGCTCGACAAGAAAAAGAAGCATCATCGTTTAAGCGATCACGCGATTTTGTATAACTATGAGGAGCAATCCGCTACCATCTATGATAGTGACAATTCAAATCAGAGAGCCTCGGGAGCATTTCAAATCAGCCATATCCCAGATTCTGGAGACTCCAATGGATCCAATAGCGTCTCAACTAAGGCACATGCTTACCTACAGCTAGAGAGATCGGAACCAGGAGATTCAGGGACCAAGAGGAGCGTGGGTCCAGGTATCCAAGAACTCATGGGGGATTCCGCTGAAGTGATTTCCGTACGCGATGGCACCCTGACCTTCTATCCCGGTGGCAGGAAGAGGGCTTCAACTCAGAGTCTTGAGGAACAGGCCTACGATAAGCTGAATAGAAGCGCGAGAAGTAGTCGAAGGAACGTTCTAATCAACACCACTGAGGCTCCAATCAACGGTCCTTACGGTGTCCTATAGAGTCTACAAGCGAAAAACGTTACCAACGTTTACGAGCCTTTGGAAGAAATGATTCATTCATTTTCAGACATATTATTCAGTAAATATATATTGATTGGACTAAATAATTTACGAATGATTTATTACATATATTGTTGTATAAACTTACTATGTATCGCGCTATTACAAAAACAAAACCATTGTGACATATTTAGGTCTGTGATAATCATATACATAGACCTTCACGTCATTGATAAGTAACATAAAGAGCTCTATACATGCGTTTGGTCTAACAGAGTCCAGCAGCCAAGTGCCATACACACTAAGAAATAAAGGTTAAAATTTACACCCTTAGTGGTGCAAAACGCTGCTACAATAGCAGCACCTTTAAGGGTTGTGCAACCCAAAGTATGGTCTGCAACCTATGGGGTGCACAAAAGCACCCTCGGGGTGCTAACACCCCCCCCCCCCCCTCCCCCAATGTGGGGTGCAGTTTGCACCCTCAAGGGTGCTGCTATTGAAGCAGCGTTATCACCCTAAATGTACACTTATTTCCTATTGTGTAGGGTTAACATTCTTGTTAAAAGTATTTTTGCGCTGATTATTCATTAGTTGTTTACATAGGCGTAGGTTGTGAGGGGCTGGAGCCCCCCCCCCCCCTAAAATTCGGGCAAAACCATGCCATATTCAGACTAAACCATGTCATATTCGGACAAACCATGTTATATTCGGGCAAACTCATGCTACATTCGGGCAAAGTCATCATATTTTGTGGCAAAATCGTGTTATTTTCGGACTAAGCCATCAAAATCACATCATTTTCGGGCATCTTTTTTTTTGTTTTGTTTCATTCATTTAATTCAAGCACTCCGCCCTCTACATGTTTTGTTGTTCTTATCATTAACATGATTAGTGTATACGCCATGACAAATTAAAATGCACACTTTTAATTATTGCTCGCCTATTGACGAATTTGAATGCCCGAATGGCCACGAGAACATTTTCCGCTCTAAATTATCTGTGAGCGATTTTTAAACATTGGATGCTCCTTTTTAATTTCATTTTGGCCGGAATTTCTGATCGCGTGCTTTAAAAATTAAATTGAATTACCATTCTAGTTAATCAAATGATGATCCCAATCGTCAGTCAATTTAAACAAAAACCTATAGAATGAAATCAATGTAATTCAAGTATTCTTTCTTCTAATGTATATCAGAGTTTTTAAAAAGATCATATCACTGCTATATCAAATGTCATTCTAGCCTAATAAACAGGGGTGTCCATCTTGTAATGTAATGAAATGTATTGTCAATAATAATAACCGATTCAATACTTACAATATTTATATATTCACAGTTCTGATTTATAATAGAAATATAAATAATTATATAGTACATTTGAATGATTGATAATAATAATAATAATACGTGCAGCTTATACCGTATGTCCCCAAAAAATTACAATCGGACTTTCTGCAACGATAACTTTGAAGATAGTAAATCACTCATAATGATATTTTAGAAAAATCCTATTCGATATGCTTCAGTGGTCATGGAGAATGGGGGATCTTTGTAAATCATGTCATGGGTCCGTTTCTTCCAAGTTTGACACTTGGATACTCTTGGCACCCATATGAATGAGAATATTTTGCTCACAACTGTCAGGGCAACTAACAAATTAATTCAAATTCTGTGCATACCTTTATATCAATGGTGTGTAGCCTACTCGTGTGAGGTTTTGGTGTTGAAAGATGTAATGATCTCTACAAAAAAAAAACAGATAAGAGAAAGCCATAAAGGAGGAAGAGCTCAAATCAAGTCTTCCATGAGTTAATGATTGGATTTCTCTATTTAATCATTCATTTCACACCTTACCAATGTTTACAATACTCATAAATATGATTCCCTTTTACTTCATTTGATTTCATTCATTATTTATTTGGTTAGTTGAAAATGAAAGGAAACAAGCAGTCACTTTCTCAAAAGATTTTCTGCGAAATGTAGGTAATAAGTTATAGTTTCATACCCTGAAAAAACATTATGATTGATCCACTATCTTTAAAGTTATCGTTGCAAAAAGTTCGATTTTAATTTTGTTTGGGACATACATATAGCGCATTCTAACAATACTGGTTCTAGTCGTGTAAATTTTTCTAGGACCTGGAAACGTTCTTTAGTCCAACGTTTTTTTATTGATTCATATTCTAGAAGGGTTAAGAAGAAATTTCAGCTTTGTTGCCACCTTGGCAACATTGGGCAACTTTTTTTATAAGCATTATATTATTAATTTTCAGTGGCTACAGCCTCTAATAAGCCATAATTATTATTTTCCTCAATCATGTTCTAAACGTAACGTAAGAACATAACTGACAAATAATAATCCGGAATTATTGCTTATTAGGGGCTGTAGCCACTGAAAATGAATATTCATAAATATGCAAATTAGGGGCAGCAATCTTGGATTTCAGGGTGTTTCCCTTACGGCACTTACAAACGAGCACCGGAAATGGAATTATTGCCCCAAAATAGCCTAGAATACTTGTTTTTATCAATATTGTACTATTCCTAGATAGGAAATGACCCCTGACCTTATTTCACAAATATGCAAATTAGCTAATTAAATTTATAATGCTTATTAAAAAAAGTTGCCCAATGTTGCCAAGGTGGCAACAAAGCTGAAATTTCTTCTTAACCCTTCTAGAATATGAATCAATAAAAAAACGTTGGACTAAAGAACGTTTCCAGGTCTAATACACAAAGTATAGGACCGTCTACACGACTATTCCCTATGTTAGTATTTACAACAATATTCAAAAGTATACATACAATTCTACAAGAACAAAAAGCACGGAACTAATTAATTCTAAACAAGTGGGTTTTAAGTACAGTTTTGAAAGAAGATAATGTTGATGCAGTGCGGATGGGAAGTGGCAGATTGTTTCAGAGGGTTGGTGCGACGAAAGAGAAGGATCTGTTTCCATAGGTCTGAGTGCGAGCCCGAGGTATGTGCAGGAGGTGTTGGTTCTGGGAACGGATGGTGCGACGTGGAGTGTATGGAACTAGAAGATTTGAGATGTAGGAAGGTGCAAGTCCGTGCAGTGCTTTGTAGGTGATGAGAAGAACTTTGAAATGTGTGCGTTTGTCCAGTAGCCAATGTAGGTTGTGCAGAATTGGAGTGATGTGGGATGTGCGTCTGGCCTTTTAGGTGATTGACAATTAGAGCTAAGATATATCAACATGCTAATCGAGGTTAGCGCCGGTGGTTATAAATTAATTCCTATTTTACACACTTAATTTACATTATGTATATACACATTTAAAATGCAGATAACGACTATTAAAAAAATAGTATTTTTAGTCATTATATTCGATGCATATGTATTGTTTTAATGATTGGCAAAATCTTAAAATCGAGAAGGATACTATGTTGTAAACTGGTATCACAAATTAATTTGTTGTCCCCCGAACCATACAAATTAGGTACCACTTATTGATGGGCCTTCCTGGATCAGGATAAACACTAGTTTATGTAATATGCTCAGAGGTAAATATCCCAATGCCATGCATTGTCGAAGTTGGACAAAATGACTTAAAGAGCGTATTTAAAAAAAAATGTAATCGAAGTTCAAATGTCAAATTTTTCAAAATTATATATTTCCACACCTCCCACACCAAATTTGAAATAGGTGTGAAGGGTAACTTTTTAGCGTTAATTTTACACCTTTCTTGAGTCAGCAGTGCCACTCATTGCCTAGTCATCTAGTTCATTGTTGTTGAAAATGGCAGGAGTGTGAAACTCCCTTTTTGCAAGTTGGAATAATAAATAAATTCCTAAAATCAATGGTGACACTCTTAAATGTCGAGTGATTCATGTGGATATGTTTTCTTTGTGTTGCCCAAAACATCCATATTGTGTCGAATGTTGTTGTTGTTATTTTATTATTTTGGCGTTCATTCAAAATGAATATTTACGCCATAATACTTAATTATTATTATTATAATTTTGTTTTTCTTCTTTTTTTCAATCATTTTTATGGAGTTCCTACTTCATGCTGCCTGTCCATCGCTCAAATCCGACCTAACAGTGCATCATCTGGTCAGTCCGGCACAGTACATCGTGCAGACTTCTCAGCTCGGTGACATACCAGGGTATGTGTGCAAGCCGAGCCTAGACCCCTCAGATGCTCGAAAATGAGGTGTCAGGTGCAATCTGTTGGGCTCCAAATAATGCAATTATGCATGCCAAATTCAAAAACAATATATATATTCATCAATTTCAAACATTCAACAAACATCAAATAAAGCACTCATTCAGTGGGCTCTTTTACATAGAATACATCAATTTGTTAGTAATTGTATACAAAAATAAACTTACACTAAAACAATATAATAGATATGCTAAGCAAATATTTACAATAATCTGAATACAAATCCTTTTTTGCTATTCATCGAACCTTCTAGTTCTATAAATGAAATTAATCAATGCCACTTGCAATTTTGTATCGAATATTTCCAACATCTTATATATATCTTGTTTTTCATTAATTCCTAATTCTACAAATAACATTGTCCTTTCAATAATATATTTCGTACAATCAACAAGAAAGTGTTCAAAAGTTTCAATTTCATTACAAAACTGACAATCGCCGGATAATTTAATACCAATTTTATGTAAATGTGCATTGAGTCCAAGACACCCCATTCGAATCCTGTGTAACAATACTTCATTTTTTCTATTTTTTGAGCACCATGTATCAATGTATTTTATATTTATATTCTTTTTCATTTTCTTTAAGACACTATTCGAGGCATTCCACCTTTCCTGCCACATATTTACAACATATAATGACAGTATTGCATTTACTTCTGATTCATTCAATTTATTTTCTATTTCAATAAAAGTGTGTCCAAGGGCTTGTTTCGCTGAGAGGTCTGCAATCTCATTACCTACAACACCACAATGTCCGGGAATCCACTCAAGGAATACGTGGATTCCTTGATGTTTAAGAATCATTAATTTCATTAATATTTCACTGACGCATACATCTTCATTCCAATTTCTTATCGCCATTAGGGCACTCAAACAATCAATAAATATAACAATTCCAACATATAAATTATCAAATTGTTCTAGCCAATTCAATGCAAGAATTATAGCAACTAATTCAGCTTTATATGATGAACTGAAATTTGTTAGCCTCTTTTTTTCAATAATATCCATGCTCGGAACATAAAAGCTTGCAGATGCATTTCCATTAAGGGGATTTTTCGAACCATCCGTAAATATATGCAACTCTCTAGACCATTTCATATTAATATATTCTAATGTTTCAAATTTTATACTATGAATATTATCTTTTTTATCAACACTTTCTTTTAAATCCATACAAACATTTGGTATCATTATGTGCCAAGGAGGATTTGGCAGTGATGCACGTTTTTGTATAACATCTTTATCTACTGTAACCAAATCCAATAGTCGATAACAAAAAGGTTTGCGTAATTTATTTTCAAAATTGTCATTATGACAATTCTGTATAACCTCATTCAAAGGATGGTCTATAGTTTGTTCTATCTTTACTTTATAACGAGAACAAAATAATTTTCTCCGTAAATCCAGAGGCATTTCACATGTCTCTGCTTGCAATGTTTGTAGCGAAGTGCCTGAAAGGGCACCTGTACAAATCTTAAGACATTGATATTGTATCGAGTTCAAAGCATTTTTTAAACTTTGAGATGCCGAATCGTAAGCTTGGCAGCCATAATCAATCAAAGATCTTATGAGAGCTCGATATATTATCAAAAGAGATTTCGTGTTTGTGCCCCATTTTGTTCCTGTTAATTTTTTCAAAATATTTATTTTGTGTTTACATCTTTCCATAATATCATTAATGTGGGATCTCCATGTAAGTTTCTTATCAAAAATCAAACCCAAAAATTTAACCTCTTCTTTATCTTTTATGTTTTCTCCATTTAAACTTATATCGATATTTTTCTTACTATAAGAGAACAATATCTTTACGGTTTTAGTCGTTGAAATTTTGAATCCCCATTTCAAAAACCATGCATTCAAATGATGCAAATAATGTTGCATTGTAACACGAATCTCTTCAATGTCTTTTCCTGATTTCCAACAAATACAGTCGTCTGCATAGAGTGACAATTTTACCATTTTTTCTTGAACAATATCATATAACATTAAATTAAAAAGAGTGGGACTAAGTATACTTCCCTGTGGAAGTCCATTCCTTAAATATCTCATCTTTGACATAGCCTTTCCTACACGAACCTGGAATGGGCGATTTTTCACAAAATTATAAATAAATTTAAACGTTTTTCCTTTCAGTCCTATTTCATACAATTTAAAAAGGAGTCCATCATTCCAGAGCCTATCATATGCCTTTTCAATATCCAAAAATATCCCTAGTGTATTTTCTTTATTTCCAAATGCCGTTTGAATATCATTTTCTAAATAAACAATACAATCCAGAGTGCTTCTTCCTTTACGAAAACCACTTAAAAATGAAGGAAGAATATTATGTTTTTCAATAAACCATTCCAATCTTTTATTCAACATTCGTTCAAATATCTTCAAAAAGCACGAAGAGAGTGCGATTGGACGGTATGATAGAACAGATTCTTTGTCTTTATCTTTTTTCAATATTGGTATCAATATTGTTGTTTTACACTCTAGTGGTATTACACTTAGATTCCACATTTTATTTATAATATCTAACATAATTTGTTTAACTATTAATGGGAGATGTTGATATATTATATATGGTAAACCGTCTGGTCCCGGGCATGAGCGATTACATGCATGTAGTGCTCGTTCGAGCTCAAACATGACAAAATCCTCATCAAGTACAAATGTACTATCTAATTGACCTTCTTCACAATACAACTTATGCGACCCACACATCATCCAGATCATTATGAGGAGACAGTGGCGTAGCGTGGTCGGACTGATTGGGGGGGGGGGGGGGGGCACGCAAAATTATTGGGGGGGGGCACACCTTATGCATTTCTTTGTTTTTTCAAAAAATGGCCCCTTATGTTTTCTATTGTTTTTTCAAAATTATTGGGGGCACAGGCCCCCCCCCCCCCCTCCCCCGTGCCCCCCGTAGCTACGCCACTGTGAGGAGATGTTAAGTCCTTGGTTCCACGACGGTTGCGATCACCTGCAACAACTTGCGATGGGTCACGTGCACATATGAACGGCGCATATTGTCAAAGTCTGTAATACATCACCGCGTTGCACATACTCACTGCAGATATACAATATAAACCCTCACAAAAAAGTGTTAAAGGGACTTACACAACAACAAGGAGAGAGAAGTTTCCACCACGCTTATGTCCGACTATGACATGTTTTGAAGAATAAATCCGACACAAATTATAGTAAACGATTTTGCCAGAAAATTGCATGATTTTGCCCGAAAGTAATATTATTTTACCCGAATACGACATATGGTTTGGCCCGAAAGTAATATTATTTTGCAGAAACGTGACATGCATTTGCCCGAATTCGAGGGGCTTTTTGCACGTTTTTAAAACTCGGGGGGGGGGGGGGCTACATCCCCCAGAACCCCTGCCTCGTTCGCAGGTGGTATGGGGCGGTCTCTATTATCACAGATGATTTAACATACTAATCGTTCTGCAGAAGTCAAGACACGAAACAATAAAAAAGACCTTCATGTATTACCTACTCAGTGATGCACTCCTTTGTGATTAATATGAACGGATGGCGTGACGGTCTTCATTGTCAAAGATAAAAGAGGGGCGTGTGTTGTATTTCAATAGACTGATAAGGCGTGGCGCACTTGAGTGCGCACGTATTGTTCACAGGAAGTTAAAGTTCTAATTGTTCCGTAGAAATCAAGACATAAACATAAAAGACTCGATCGCAAACCCTAGTGATACATTCCTTTGTGATTAATTTGAATGCATGGCCTGACGGTCGCTGTTGTCAAAGATGAAAGAGGGGCGAGGCGTCGAATTTCAATAGACCGATAATGCGAGGCGCACTTTCGGAGTACGCACGTATTGTTACCAGGAAGTGAAAGTGTTCCGCAAAAACCAAGACACAAACAAATCAAACTCTCTTGCTCTATTCATGCGCTGCTTTGAAATGTTGTACTTGAGAAAGAAAGGAGTAAACAGTCAATTAATTTGTTCTGGCTAGAATATTTGCCATCTCCGTATAAACCCACCAACTATGCCTAAAAACATAGCTTGTTTCCTTGAACATTTTGAAAGCATGTTAGGGCGATTATAATAAAATCATGATTATAATCAGGGTTTGCTTGTCATGCTTGTATTTCAACTAAAAGGACACTTTACAGGTTTACTCAGAGAACATTAGGGTATATGTATATAACCACGAGCGATTTGTTTGTTTAATTTAATGGGCATTCCCTAATATAATGTGTACCAGTGATTTCATAATGGCCATAATAATCAATATCACATATCACACCCTCGTCGTCATCATCACCATCATTATAATTACCATCAATATGACCATTACCATCATCTTTATAATTACCATCGTTATCATCATTACCATGAACATCACTATTAGAAAGTACGGTCATTATCATCATAACCATCAATATCATCACCCTCGTCATCATCATCATCATCATACTCAATCATCAGCATCATCATTATCATCATTATCATCAATATCATTATCATAACCATCTCTATCATCATTATCATTGTAATTTTCGTGTCATGAATTGTTTCCTGAAGCGCCCCCTAAACCAAACGAAACTATCCCTTTTTTATCGAAATACATGTATATATGATTTATGGGCAAACCTTTGAATTATATTATCTTATTTGCATACATAGTATTCAATACACTTTACTTTATAGATGGGTGCAATATTTCGTGGCGATCAGCATTTCACTAACCTCCGCGCCCCTCCCCCCCCCCCCCCCCCCCCCCCCCCCCCCCTCCCCCCCCCCCCCAACCACTGTAAAAACTACCTTAAAACAACCCGGCATGTTTCTTCATCACCTCCTTTCGTCTAAATACGCGCTTCATATTTCACCAATATGAATATATTCAAAAATACACGCTAAAAGCCGAGAAAGGGAGCAAATGGGAGCAATTTTAACGTATTCTTAACTTAGGATAGTAAGTAAAAGAGGATATTAAAGTGTTATATAGTTCTTATAATGTCAATAATATTGTTATTTTGTGAGATTCGAAGCACGGATAACACAATGATATGAGGCCTTGTCATCATAGAACGCGGCCGCGTATATTCTTTTTACACCACTGTTGAGCCATTTTCGCTGGTAAGCCAAGACTAGCGCCTGCTGTATGCGATACAATTTCTATGCATCAAAAGCCTAGCCATTTTCTCAATAAAATTGTAGTTTCACACACATGGTGACTGTGCCACTAACAGGTGTATTGTGCAAGGTTGCGCGTTTTGGTTTTACAATGCAGCTTCCAAACGAAGACTAACACTCACAAACAGCTGATCAACCTGGTCTGTGGCATATGAATATGGCTTCGTAGATTTTCTACGAAGATTTTCTATGTAAATAAAAGAAAATAAAACTTTTCACGTTCATGACTGACGATAGGCTTCGCGCTGCGCGCTCAAATTCGGCATATCGCGGTTAGTAGCCTACACTGCCGGTAGACCTGCCAGACAGCACGATGCCTATCGGATAGGCTATGCCCGGCGCAGACAGAGCCGACTCGACTGGTTGTCATTCCGATCAGCTCAGTTTTCAGTGCCTCGCGACACACATTTTGCAGTCGAGAGACAGTCGGATGCCTGTTGGGGTCGATTCAACACGATAAATCTGCTCCGACCGACCGGGCCCAACTCTAGCCTGATTGAAACCAGTCGGATCGGGTCGAGTCGGCTCTGTCTGCGCCGGGCTTAAATTATATCTTGGCTTACCAGCGCGTTTTGGGCCCGTTTTGGGCGAACATGGCTAAACAGTGGTGTAAAAAAACATACGCCCGCGGGCCGTGATCGGTCGAAATTCATTCGTTTCGTGACCCATGCACCTCCGAGATCTATCTTATTTCTTACATGTATATGTTGTACATAAATATAATATGATAACATTCCGAAATGTCGTCAAGCTCAAAAGATGCACATTATTTTCTTCAAAAAGTGGAAAAATACTTAACAAAAATTACAACACTCTCTGGAAATGTATCCAATCCCAGTGCATCTTTCATTGGAACGTCGCGCGATCCCGTAAGCAAGAGCCAATCAGATTGCTTGTATAATTTTTGCGCTAAATTATATGATTTACGGAACATCAACATGCTCTTCCCGCCGGGCCCCCGGGGCACTGGTCGGCTACAAAAGGAGGCACCATGCAGGGAGGCACATCAGGCACAACACAAACGTCATTATCATGAATATGGGAGGAAGGCCTTTTTTCTGTTTTATTTTCTACATTTGTGGTAAACTGAAGAAAGGACTACCTCCTAGATTCATGCTGATGGCGTTGCATTATGCCTCCATGCCACCTTTCGTAGCCGACCATTGCCCCGGAGGCGCAATTTTTTGTTACACGCTACTAAGCCTGGGGCTTGTTGCAAGAAAGGGTCCTATATTTAGGACGTCCTAAATGTCACGTGATTGTCATATGTCTACGTACATAGGACAGTTATCCTAAACTGTTGCAAGAAAGGCTCCTAAGTCGAAATTAGGGGTGCGGTTCGTTATTCCGAAGGTTCGTTATTCCGAACACGCAAATTTCCTATACCTGAGTGTTCGTTAATCCGAAAATGAAATAGGGTTCGTTAATCCGAACATTTGTTGCATTATTCCGAAGGTTCGTTATTCCGAAGGTTCATTATTCCGAAGATTCGTTATTCCGAATGTTCGTTATTCCGAAGGTTCGCTTTTCCTAAAATGAAATTGGGTTCGTTATTCCGAAGGTTCGCTTTTCCTAAAATGAAATTGGGTTCGTTATTCCGAAGGTTCGTTATTCCGAAGGTCCGTTATTCCGAGGGTTCTTTATTCCGAAGGTTCGCTTTTCCTAAAATGAAATCGGGTTCGTTAATCCGAAAATGAATTTGGGTTTGTTATAATGCTATAATTTCATATAAAGAGATAAAATAAACTTAAATGTTTGATTGGTCTGGCCAAGGGAGGGAAAGGGGGAGGGGTATGCTTAATGCAGGCTGTAAATTAAATAAACAAAACACAAACTATAGTATTATAACAAGCCCGATTCAATTTTCGGAATAACGAACCCGATTTTATTTTCGGATCAACGAACCTTCGGAATAACGAACCTTCGGAATAACGAACCTTCGGAATGACGAACCCGATTTTATTTTCGGATCAACGAACCTTCGGAATAACGAACCTTCGGAATAACGAACCTTCGGAATAACGAAGCTTCGGAATAACGAAGCTTCGGAATAAGGAACCTTTGGAATAACGAACCTTCGGAATAACGAACCTTCGGAATAACTGAACCTTCGGAATAACGAACCTTCGGAATAACGGACTGTAACCGAAATTAGCCTTTGACATGAACATCATGTATAATCGGTAAAATAATTATCAGCATATGAGCCTATTGCTGGTCTATAGGTGCGTTAGAATGACAAATGATATAAAACATACACAGAACATATTACAATGTTCAGTTCACATGCAAAGCAAACGGATAGCTGAAAGCGAACACACACAAAAAACATGAAATATATTATTCGGAAAAGATTTGCTTATGTTGCTGCTTGTGCCTATTTAA
>JBAMJV010013835.1:0-37944 GCA_037951105.1 Echinarachnius parma | reverse complement strand
GCAATGAGTAGGGGAATTCCCTGATGTCATAGTTCTGCTGTAGCCACAGGTAGGTAAGGTAGCCCAGGTGTAGTTCAGCAAGCTCTGCACCCGTCTTGCAGTAGGAAGTGCTCTCAGCAATGCAGCCCAGCACCTAAAACAAGTACAAATTAAAGATTTCATTCACAGTGTCCAGTCAAAATAGCACCTTGACGCACCCAAAATTCTAAAAATGTTCTTTGCCGTTCATTTCAGTCAAGTCCCTCATAAACATAGTGTCGCCCAAAGAGCATGGGAAAGTTGTTTTATTTGCATACTATTCAAATTATGTATTGCTATATTAATTGGTATTTGGTAATGATAGTTGTGCACCATAAGTGTCTGCTGACAGATGTTAGCGCAGTATATATATATATAAAATTATTATTATTATTTCATCTTTTTTTGCATTAAACTGTGTGATTAAAAACAAAAGCGTGGAAACTCACTTTTTTCCTAGAATTTCAGCTAACTTGATAGATCATTTTAAAATATTACTACAAATTTCCTGACTTGCCTTGGATAGGACTGATGTTGGTATCTTGTTGACTCTGGTCGTCTGCAGGAGAGCAAAGATGGCCTTCTTCTCACACACGGGACTACAGAGGGCGATGTTTGCAAGAGTCAGCAGAAGACTCGCCTCGCGATTGTTGGTCTCCTCCCTCGCCTCTACCTCACTGAGTTTATCCTGACAGAGTTCAGAAATATCAATGAGATTCGATTACTTGTCGGTTAATGTCGTCAGTTTAGAAAGAGAAGACACTAAGTCACTTCTAGTACTTCGATTGGTGGTCTCCTATCTCGCCTCAACCTCACTGAGTTTATCCTGACAGAGTTTAGAAATATCAATGAGATCTAAAAGAGTAGGGCTCTAAGTCACCTTTAGTACTTCAGAGATAATCAGAGTACATTACACAAATTTAGCTTTCTTAGGTTATTAACATCTAAGAGATTTGACATATTCATTATAACAAATTTTGGCATCACGTTGCGGAAGCTACTGAATATCATTTGCAAAACAGAGATAGGAAAGCCTGCAAAGCTCATGCAACCATGCAAATAATCATCAACCAACATGCTAACAAAAAAACATCCATCAAGACAAATATACATACCGGTAGCTCAACGGATTCCTGCACAGTTTGGTAGATGGCATCAAAGGACTCATTTTGGGTGTCTGAGTTGTGGGCTTGCTTGTCTGATGCATAGAATAGGCTGACAAAAAAGAGAAAATTATGTAAAAAATATCAAAAATGGGTTAACAAATTTGTAATTAGTTCCTTTCAGTTTATTTTACACATAACAGAAACAACACAATTTATCCCCGACATGTATTGAAAGTTTCTATTATTCTATCTTTGCTCAAATACGCTTCTATTTCTCTCTCTCTTTCATTTATGCGCACTGAGACTTAATTGTAAGATTGCACTATATAAGAAACGACTATTATTATTATTATTATTATGTAGACAAGACTTCAACTGGGAACAAATACAGAAACATATGAATCAAGGATTATGATGGATCAGAAAAGAAGGATAGGATAATGGTTTGTATAACACATAAAGGGAATAATTTTCCTCCTAAAATTTGATTAGCAATTTCAGCCGATGGATAAATATTCAAATGAAATTCTGTACACTTCTATGGAAGAAAATTGCTACACAAAAGATATTTTGTATAGCAGTCATGCAAAAATGCATAGCAAATTGCGATGCGATACCAGGAAAATTATTCCCCGACATACAAATATCAATATACAAAAGATGATTAATATACTTGGTTTTTATCTCGACTCACCATGAAATTGCCGATGTCATGTACATCCTGACCTCGTGACCTCTATCCTTCAGTAGATCTGGGAATATGACTTTGACTTTTGACCTCTCATCCGAGTCTCCCTGACCTTTCTCCACAGCCAAAGATTTCATCACAGTCCAGTTGCTATGTGGGTCTGTCTGGATCAGAGCTTCCATGCACAGTGCCATCTGGTGGCGGAACGCAGCACAGTACTTGGACTGAGTTTGCCTACAAATACAAGACAAAACTAAATATTATAATTAAATTTTAACTTGAAAGGGATCTAGTAACTTTGATGACATGTGCAAAAAGTGATGAATGGTTGATAACATGTGTATGTTTGTGATCTGATATGTCCACTGAGTAATGTGTGAACGTTAAAGTTATGTAATATGGCCGAGTAATGAGCAAAACTGCAATGTGTTATTTGGGAACTCATTGCACTGACTTCGTAGGCAGTTATAACTTTCCAGTGGATAATTAAAAATCTGAACACATCAATCGTAAATATTTTTTTAACGAAAGGGAAATTCTAAAAACCAAAACCTGTCCCATGCATCTATTGCTGATTTGAATATAACAAGGTATGAGAGAACCGCTATAGTTCCAAATAAGTTTTGAGGATTTGAACAATGTTACGAGATCCCTTTACAGGACAATGAAGTCCAGACCAAGTGCTGTTTTCACTACAAGTATAATAATACAAATTTTTAATAATAAATATAATTTGGTGGCACTCTTTTTGAAGCCCAATTTTCTATGCTCCTTTAATTTGTTTAATTCATTTCTGGCCAGGTGTGCCCATATTTGTTATTTCTTTCCATTTCTTGTTATTTGCCTTGATAAAGAAACTGCTAGGTTCAAAAGCTCAGCTCCATTTGACTTACATTTGATTACAATATCCCTTCTCAAAGTAGATAAGCAGTTCTCAGCAATTCTCTTATACTCTCTCCACCCATTACAATTGTAAGTCAGAAAACTTTCACATTTCAACCAATCAGATTTGCGCAATTAGTCATATGATCTGACTTATAATTAATTGTAACTTAAAATCGTTTTTATCTCTTTCTGCAACGGGGCCCTGGGGGGTGTTGCATAAAGAGTTGTGATTAATCGCAGAGTCAGAAAACATGCACTTTAACCAATCAGATTTGGGAATTAAGGGGCATTTTCTGACTATCGCAACTCTTTATACAACACCCCCCTGAAGAGATCCAAATGGAAAGACTGACCAGAAAGCAGCCAGGATAAAGAGAGCCACCGCTCTGCATTCACTCAGGTCAGCAGACACCATGCTATCATCTATAGAGGGCGCTAAGCGTGGTATGATGCTCCGAAGAAACTTGAGTGCCTCCGTGCACACTTCTTGAACCGTACGATTGGCCGATATTAATGACCTGGTTAGGAAATAAGGACAAATAAAGTAGTATAGAACTTATTTTCATTTTGGGATGCCATCAATGGTTCTTTATCTACATGTAGTTGCCCTATCAGGTCAAAAGAGCGTGACTTTGCTGGCTTAAAGTAAAATGTCACTTGCCCTGGACCAGCGAGCCTGTTTTGGGGTCTAGTCCTGGTTAAATTGCCAGTGTGACTTTAATGATCAAGGAATCAAATTAATTTCTATCATCATTATATACAAATATTTATTGTTAGTAGAGCACCCGTCTAGCAATTTGGACATCTCAGGTTTGAATCATGGGGAATCCCTATTTTCATATATCTAGTAAGTTTCCATATGTTTGAAATAATCAAATTATATAATAACAAAAATATAATTGAGCTCACCTCCAAGCCATTAGCAATGTGTACAGCTCATCATCCCCAACATGGTTCCCCTCACATTGGATGCTGCGTCCTACTGCAAAAAACTAACACATATAAACACACACAAAATAGTAATTATTATTTATCATTTTCATTAGGACATTTCTTAATCAATTGCATTTGAGAAACTGTAATGATTATAGACATAGTTCATGCCTCATCATTATCTCATTGTAACAGGTGAAGACTTTTTGTGTGTAATAAAGTCCACCTCACTTAGCAGACAAAGAATATTGTTAGAGGTCAATTTTGCATTCTATTTTTTGGTGCTAAGTTTTTCTCCAATCCAAATGGATAAAATAAGTTTTGCAAGATTTCCAAAGTTTCATACGGACATAGCAACAACATATTCATCATGGCTCCAAATATTGAATAGCCTTTGTTAGGAAACAATTGACTAACTTTTCTCTCGGTCATCGGGCAATGACCGCATATACACATAAATTGTAATATTTTAGTAAACCGTTCTATTCTAATAGAACAGAAAAGAAATATCTAAAAATATGTGCAAGAAGCTAGAAAATAAGTGAAACAGAATTGACACTCACCAGTTGTATCCCGAACAGTGTTGATACTTCCCAGACCTGCAAAATGACAAAGTGTAAACTTATAATAATAATAATAATAATGTTGATGATGATGATGATGATAACAGTGATGATGATGATGATAGTGGTGGTAACTATGAAGATGATGGTGATGTTGATGAAGATGAGAAGCTGTGTCAGGCGTGCAGGCCGTGAGGAATGCATTCATAGGCAAGGTCAGATCAACACAAATGACTTTGTGATGATGATGACGGTGATGATGGTGAGATGATGATGATGATGATGATGATGATGATGATAATGATGATAATGAGGATGACGATGTCGACGACGACGACGACAACGACGATGAAGATGGTGGTGATGATGGTGATGATGGTGATGATGGTAATGATGGTGATGATGGTGAGATGATGATGATGATGACATTAATAATAATGAAAAGGGAATAATTCAGACAAAAAAGCAATGGTTGGCAGCTCTGGTAATATTGTATGACCGTTTGTCTTACACTGGAACCAGGAGGTCACTTCTAAAAACCTACCTCTTCATCGAAGACCCCCAGTAACTTCTGAACCACCGTGTCTCGGTCTGCTGCACTGGTCACCTGATCCTTGTCAGCCGAGTCACATGACCAACACCAAGCTGACAGCACCTGAGCACATGAGATGGCCAGCTGTTCTTCTTTAGTCAGTGCTTCGGGGCTCAGGATATTGTGGGTGCCTGTTGGAATGGGGTAAAACAAATCTCAATGAATTCAAAAGTTATTCTTTCTGTTTGACACTAGCACTGGCTCGAGTGCCCGGGACAAGCACAAATTGACGGTGGGCAAGTAAAATTTCATAAATGGTTTAGTTTGGTTACTCAATCGGGGCAACTAACATTGTTCAACTATGAAAGACAAATTCTGTCCCAATTTTTCTCTGTCCACCGATCCTCGATCTGCTGCACTGGTCACCTGATCTTAGTCAGCCGAGTCACATGACCAGCAACAAGCTGATAGCACCTGAGCACATGAGATGGCCAGCTGTTCTTTTTTAGACAGTGCTTTGGGGCTCAGAATATTGTGGGTTCCTGTTGGAATGGGCCACAAATATCTCAATGAATTGGAAAATTATTCTCTCATTATATATTAAATATCAAATGTACAGTCAACTACAATGATGAAAAATACTGCTGAAAACTACACCACCACATGACTAGCATCATGCTAAGAGCATCTGGGTTAAATGTGTTCTTCTCAAGTCAAAGAGTATGGACTTATTATAGACAGTGAATAGAAACTTTAGAAGCAGCTCAAGGAATATTAACCAAAAATATTACTTCAAGCAACTAACTTGAGATAGTTGAATTTCATCTCAAACTCAAAATCAGTTGGGAATTACTTTCTACAATTCAAGTTCAGTTTATTTCACATCACATACAATTTTTTGTATCATCTGTTTCATAAAACTTTTCCAATTGTGTCCAATATACCGCTTCTGTAATGTATGCAAATAATATGCGTATGATGTAAGACAAGCTTAACAATATTAACTAGGTCCGGCAAGCTAAGTGTTCCGGAGCTTGCCGGACCTAGTTACTATTGTTAAGCTTGCCAACGGGGAGTCTGACATCATACGCATATAATTTGCATACATTACCGAAGCGGTCTATTATTGTAACTACCATGGCAAAAACTGTAATTTTTGTAATATATATATTTTTGTATATAGTTACATGAATATATAACACTACAGTAAAAATATGCCTTAATTTTCATCTACAATAATGGCAGAGGGTGGGCGAGCGGGGTGAGGGGGAGGGGGGTGCTACGACAAAGATATTAAAATCGTTTGTTCGTTTAATTATACTAGTCATTCAGTTAACAAAGGGATCTGCCTCGACAGGATATCTATATCCTTTGTAGATCCCCCACATCCACTGTAATACTGTCCACACCACATGTTTTTTAAGTATGTAATTTGCTGAAATTTGTATATTCTGTGTTTTTAGAGATGTGAAATAAAGTTGAAATTTAAAAAAATGAAAATTGAAATAATCCTCAATGCTGATTGTATGTTGCCATAGTAGTTACAATAATTGGGACAGTTACAACAATTGGAATTTTTATGAAATGGGGCAATGATTTTAAAACCTTAATTGTTATTCATTTCACCTGGCGTACTGTCATCCCTCGACTCGTGTCTCTTTCTCTCTGATGATCCCTTGGACGTGCTTCTTGCCACCATGGTGACCTCTCCAAAGTCATCATCAATGTCACCTTGAGCCTGGGTGTCCTGGAACTCATCGTCCGATCCCATGTCCATTGGGTCACCAAACAGGTCATGACCATTGCCAACTGACCCTGGTTTGTTACTCGACCCCTGATGATTAATTCATACAAACAAAACAAACACACATGACCATAAACAAACAAAAAACAAAAGTGAAAATTGCAAATCTTTTCAATTTTTAAAACAAAAAAAAGAGTGATTAACCACACAAATTACTTATGAGAAAATAACCTGAATTACTATGGAAGTACTATCAAAGTGTATACACTATATCATGAGAAAAGAGTGTTACTTTCTTTTATCTATACTACAGTAGTAGCACTGATTGTGCAACATTAAATCTAGTTACAACTATGCAATTACCCTCTCAACTCTCTGGGGAGCATACCAGCATGATCAACGAAACAAGAGTGCTACAGGCTAATGGACACCTGGCCCAGTTCCTATTCAGAGGGCAGCAATGTAGATTGTAGAACTTTGCTGAGGGGCGAAAATGTGTTTCATCACATTTTGTTTACGTTGTTGTGATGTTGCCTCCTTTATTTATTCCGTTGCCCTGTAAACAACGTGTTAAGCCTAGGCGAAAATGCCATGGCAAAGATCACTTTCAGCATTTGGCTTCTATGATGAGAAGGCACATACCCATTAACCATACTACAGCACCGCCATAAAAGAGGGCACATGAATAATTTCTGGGGCACATGGGAAGCAAGAAAAGGAATAAATATTTCAATTTTGTTTGTTGATGTCGTGCATCAACTGACCTTGTTCTGGACAATATCCAGCAGAGTTTCCAAGAGTCCAGAGGGGGTTAACGATCTCACATGATGTGCCACTACACCTACTCCCTCCCTCTGTAAAGCATTACTGTTGTCATAGATTGATAGTAGTACTGATGCGAGACGCAGGAGGGGGTGTGTTCGATCGATGGAACCATCAGGGCTGGAATCAGTCTTCTTCCATAGGTTCTTGAAGCCCTCTGAAAACCTCTTCAAAAGCACCTGCAAAATACAAACAGACTTCCATGGCAACAGCTGCAATACTCACTGCCGATTGGTTTTTGACCTACATGTACTAGTTACAATAATTGGACACTTACAACAATTGCAAGAGTTTTTATGAAACAGGGCCCTGGAGCTTTTACAAACACTGTTCCTGAATAAAGCAGTTTTGCATAAATATGCATGCATTATGTATGTTGCATGATACGCACGTTGTAAATGTCAAAAGTTCCTAATTGAAATTCTTTCAACCATTTATTTAACTGATCTGTAATAGGTGTTAACTCATTTTCTAATACCCAAGATAATATCCTTTGTTGTTTTTTAAATAATTGTGGAAAATAAAATAAAATAAAATAAAATAAAATATCCAACAGTGTTGGAATCTAACAGCAACAATAATGAAAAAGATGTATGCTACAAACCTTGATGTATTCTGTGAGAATCTGCTCCATGGTATCCCCTTCAGCACCATGCCTCTTCACCAGTGATGACATCAAGCCTGCCACAAGACTCATCACTTGACCTATCATTTCATAGTGGTCAATCTAAAAACACAAGTTCACAATGGTTCATAAGTAAAGAAGATATGGTAGCATGATCATAAAATTAAACAATGCGAGATTACTTTGCTCATGTGCAAGAGTTGCATCATAATAATAACAATAATCATAATAGATAATAATAGATAATGACATCAAGCCTGCCACAAGACTCATCACTTGACTAATAATGTAAAGCGCTTAGAGATGATTATCATTCATATTAGGCGCTATATAAATTGATAAATCGCAAACATTATTATTATTATTATTTGACCTATCGTTTCATAGTGGTAAACCTAAAAACACAAGTTCACGATGGTTAGGCGAACACAGTGCTAAGGAAATACATTCCCATCCGAAGTGTTATGAAGTGTTTCATTGTACCTCTTTGCAATGTGATTCTGTCAGATTCTTTGTAACGAGTCCCAGTCGCTGGACGATGGAATCCCGCAACACGCCGACCAGTGTACCCCCACCCGAGGGCGCTATACCATCTCCGTCCTTGTGACTGCCCTGAGCTGATATTCTGCAGTCACTCAATGGAGAGTGGAAGCTGGCCTGTAGGAAAATTACAAGATTTCAGTGTAAAAAAAAAGAGATTTGTATACAGCCTAGCTTTCAATCCTAGCAGGATCTTCGTTAGGGCAAAAATGGCAGTTACTACAAAGAGACTACAGACTTTATACTGTAACAACACATGGGCCCCGTTGCAGAAAGAGATACAATCGATTGTAAGTTAGGAGTCAGAAAATTTACGCGTTTCAACCAATCACATGTGCGCATCTAGAACACGTGATCTGACTTACGATTAATTACAACTTACAATCGATTGTATCTCTTTCTGCAACAGGGCCAAGGACACATATATGGGTCAGAATTTTGAAAAGTGCACTTTTCGGCCCAAACAGGGTAAAATTCAATTTATTTTTTTTATTTAAAGACATCTATCTAATGTGAAAGCATGCAATCCTAGCTTTCAGGCGTACCCCATTATACTGGGAAACTCCATGTGGTTCCGTTTTTATTCACTGTTGAAGTAACCCATCTCCAAAAGGCGAACGTCCGTGAGGGATTATGTAGATATAGATTTAGTACCCATATATCTCATTTATTTTCTGTCATATACAGCTTATATTCGGACAATTTACTTCTAAGACTTGCTTCTCTCTGTATGCCAAACGTGGATTGTGTTTTATTTGCCAAATAGAAAATACAAACGTCCAAACTTTGACTGAATTGATATATTTCTTTTTAAATAATGTATTATTCGGAACCTTTGCTTTTCTTTAGCCGCATTTTTTAGGAACGCACCTATATACGCTCGTATTCCCGTATCACATATTTTAATGTGCATGTTAATAGGATCAATTGCTGTCTAGATCATATATTACATAATTACATGACCAAAGAGAGTATAGTTTTCATCACGGACGTTCCCATATCGCTCACGGACGTTCGCCAGAAACAAGAATGTTGGCAGAATGATCTGATCTCATCAAAAAGATCGTAAATGGCTTTAAAACAGGGTCATTATAGAAACAAACTTGAACATTGCAATAAACCATTAAAAATGGTTTGGTTTTTACATGGACCTGGTCGTTATAACGAGTCCTATTATTGGTTTAAATTGATTTAATGCTTATATAACAATATGATGATAATACTTTATCTATTCCTATTATATTTAAGCTAGAGACCATGTATACATCCTAGTCAGATATAAAAGTAGCATTTCCAAGTCGCCTGGTCCCTCTTTCTTACTATATTGTTTTTAATTACAATTTCACGGACGTTCGCATTAATTTCACGGACGTTCTCTGCCTGAACAGTCTTACAGAAATTGATGACAACATTTATTTGAATCTCCTCCAGACCAATATAAAACATATAAATTTATCAGTTGATATGATTTTAGCTATCTGAATTAATTATAATGACATGTCTGCTACTTAACTATCACTCTTAGTGGACCTGTGGAAATCGTAACCCCTAATTTTACACCGGCTTTCCCCGGTTGGGCACTCTATAACAGAAATGCCACTATACTTCTGTAAATAAATGATTTTACAACATTTCTGCAAACATAAATAACATGTATAATCAAAATAAAGGCCATTTTCCAGTTACCAGAATACGGTTTCTCACATGAGTCTTAATGTCACGGACGTTCGTATTAATTTCACGGACGTTCTCGAATTGCCTATAGTTGTCCCCAAGTGTCCCATCTCGAGTCAATTAATTACAGAAATAAATGTAAGTGCAAACATAACGTAAGTGCAAACATATATGCCTATCACACGTTTCAAACCTTGCCATAAGATGTATTTTAAGATGTATTTTGACTTTGGGAGACCCATAATATATAAACTGTTATTTTGGTTTGTGTATGTTGTACATATATTTCGATTCAATTCGTATATGGTTTATTAATTGAAAATACATAATATATTTATCTATTCCAGCTATATGGCTGAATTGCTAATATGCATTTTCACAAAACATAAAACAAACTGAGGGTAACAAAAGCCATGAGCAAAGTAAATAATATACTCATATAACTTATTTCTTAAATAAATACATATAGATTGCATTTTAGATCATACATGTATATGTTTTGTATAAAGAAATATTAGACATAGAAACCATTACGCTAAATATATACGCTAAACATATTATGTGTGTTTATTATCGCATTTTATTATTATATTTAGAAAGAATATGTAATTTAATGTAAAACCAATCGTATAATTATTATAATAAAAAACAATCATTTTAAAGCCTAACTGTTTAAATCTAATTTGCAGAGATTATAAATTGTTTTATAACATTAATATGTCAAAGTTAAATCTTTCAAATAATCACGTTGATAGTTAATTCCGATGTTTCCTGACCCACATCTCGTTTCCTAATTGTTAACCTCAATCGGTTTTAATGTTTCAATTAGAATTAAGAACAATGTTGACCTTGAATGGTTTATTATAAATATTGCGCGAGCTGAAATTAGTTGTATAATATTATAATGATCCTAGCAAAAACAATATTTTTGATATATCAAGAAAGAACAAAACAGCCAATATTATATATTATTACGATGAAGTCATCAAAATAATGCATAAATCTTACAATCTCTATTAAATGGAAGAAGTCCAACAAATCTAATCCCTTGCTAGATATAATTTCAAACGATACCACATAATTTGGCACTATTAACAGATTGAAGCAGAGATGCTTTGAAAACCCATTCATACGTCATCATAATAATAAATGCGTTTGTCTCTAGATCTGCATACTTACGGGCTGGATATTGCAGCTTTGCACATCAGGCATAAATTATGATATAATTATGTATTTATTATCGTATTATCATTATTATCATTATTATTATTTTATTTCTTTATTTTCTCTTTTGAGGGGGGGGGGGGGGGGGGGAAAGAGGGGTATGCATGTATTCGTTGCTTTTTCGTAATACAGTCAATATTGTAAAGCAAGTAGCTATCCTCTCGCAAGTAGCTGACGACCTTTGTGATGTACCTCTTCTTTTCAAACAACTGGCTTAATACATCCATTTAGTTGGACTTAAATCCGACAGGCAGATGAGAAAACAGTCTCAAAGCCTGCAGCAGAGGAGGAGCCGACAGTCTCAAGTTTTGCAGAGGGTGGGGCAACAGTTTCCACTCAGACCTTCGGTTGAAATGTTGTTATTGCGCCATATACCCCCTTATTACCATTATGTTTTGAACAGCTTTCTTTCGCTTGTAGGCCTGCGACTGTGCACAATCATAATCTTGGGGTTTGCCTTCCTATAGTATAATGTCAACGCTGCACGGGTAGAAGTAAATATAATATCTAGGGGTATTACAAAACAGCTAAGCAAGGTGATCAAATGTAAAACGAACCTCCGTGATGGTGACTAAAAATCAACATATTCATGTGTGGTTGGCAGTGACCTGGGTCGAAAGGCACACACAAGGGGCACCTGCTGTCAACAAATTGTGCCAGTACTTGAACTTTTACTAAGATTTTTGGGGCCATAAATGATGAACGAACGTCCGTGAGCACAACATTTCATAAGTTTGTTACAGTTAAATGACTTGCAGGAAATAAATCCATATGGGATATGAGAGACATAACAATGTACTAACAACATCAAACGGTATCAACTTGATGTGAGCGGTTAACATGGTAACATTATTAGAACAATTTTCATGATCGAACGTCCGTGAACGAACGTCCGAGCGAACGTCCGTATCATAAATAGTTGTCAAAAGGCTTCGAAAATGCCTGATATAAGTTTTTGGTTAGCTGCTTGCCAAATAAAATTGCTGTACCGGTGTCTACGTATCGATAAGCAGCCTCAGATTCGTAACTGGGTCTACTCTTGCCGGACGTTCGTTTTCATCACGGACGTTCACGAAGATCAGTTTCGGCCCAAACCAAACATTGTATTTGATAGATAGTTTTCAAATAGGCAAAATACTGTGGCCCTACTGTGAGTTCATCAGACTGACCCCAGCAATTGATGACTAGGATGCACTTCGCTGAGCAGTGATGATACAAGACGACAGAACGTCCGTGACGAAATCCAGTATAATTTCATACAAAAAAATGTTACTCCGCGAGCAGGAGTAGTTAGCCAACAATTTTTGTAGAATGTGTTCAGTGGGTTCAACCCTTAGTTTTGGCAATAGTTTTTGTTTTGACAACTAAGTAGAATTCTGGTTGTATGGATTTTAATGTATGTTCACGGACGTTCACTTATTATGACCTTTCCTATTGAAATGTACCATGAGATCATATCAATGCCGCTCTACCGCCAATTCTTATGTGATACATGCTCAAGACATGTAAGATAGAAAATATAGACGTTAATGCCTTTAAAGTTGATTAATATTTTTTTTATCAGGTTAAAAAAAATCATAATTTTGTGGAAAATGCCAATTTATGCTATGTTTTCACATTTGAGGTCCTGTGGCATGAAACCAAATGTTTGAAATGATATAAAACTATACATTTTCTGAAAGCCTTAATAATTCTCTTTAATATGAGACCCAAAACAGGTATATCAGAGTTAATGGTGAGACACAGCAAATGATAGAAGCGCTCAAGGTCTGGAAATGGCTAAAGTGCACTTTTCAAAAATCTGACCCATATGTGCCCTCTTATATGTGCGTGGAACATTAGGACCATCATCACCATCGGAACTGATTTTCCATAGACTGAATGGATAAGGAGATCAAGCTCGGCTACCGGTAGACCTTGACCATTCAGAAATATATCTGACGTGGGCTCGTGGCTCTACAATTTGTCTATAATCAAGCAATATAAAAGAAGAAGACCCCATATCAGGCAAATTTTCAATATTCGTTATTCTTCGCATTGTGATACTATACTATTCTTTACGTAAGTTCCGTGAATGTGGCTTATACTTGTATAACAATTAAAGTTAATTCGACGTGAATAACTAATTTCCATGTTATCACGATGACCACTCTTCTAACGATCCTGGTTTATGTGTTGGTTACTGTCGCCTTACTCTTTGTATTCGCCTTGGTCGCTGCTTCTCTGGCCATCCTGCGAACCGAGCTGAAATATGGACATATGCCCGGCCCAAAGAGAGACAGGCAAGTATTATGTTGATCAAAATAAAAGAATACCCACACTACATGTTTTTAATGCTTCAATAAATTATGCTGCTTCGTTTTTTTTTGTAATAAAGGGGCATCAAAGCCTCATGGTGCATGCTAGTATGGTTAAATATAGATATGAATTATATATACATAGGCTATATGAATTTGAATAAAATATATAGATTCTCTCGAAACAAAAATTCAATTGATTTTGTGACTATTCTTGTATGATTTATAAAAAAAAAAGGATTATAGGTGACATTTTGTTGATATGATAATCGATTATGCTTACTTTCTTATCATCATTTTCCTTGCACAGTTTTTTCTTGGGAAGCCTCAAGCAGCTTACAGAGGGGAAGATTAAGATTGGACCCGCTTCACATGTACTCCTTCTCAAATGGTCAGTATAATACGCCGTGGCAGGAGTTGTAGCCGTATACATGGTATAGCCACGGGCGTAGCGACTTACGTAATACCTATTCATCGGGGGGGGGGGGGGGGGGGGGGGGTGAATTAATAATTATCATCCCCCAGTTGAATGGGTATCAATGACATGTCTACGTCCGTGCGTATAGCTATGGGGTCCTGTGCCCCAGCCCCATCAGGTGCCCCCACAAATTAATATGTGTGTCCCAGATCATAATTTTCCGGCAGATGTAATTCTGTTTTTGCTTGTCACATGAAAAGCGAGAAGGAGGTTATTTAGGCAAAAGTAGACATCAAGACCCCAGTAAAATACCCCGTTCGCCCAAGTCATCACTGGAAAAGTCACACTCCCTTGTGCCCCCACAAGAAAATGTAAGGGACTCCCGGGCTGTTCCCCCGCCTCAAACTGGACAAATCTTAGCTATGCTTTTGTACATGGGGGACTGGAGGCACGTGCCCTCCCCCCCAAAAAAAATGGCGTACTCCTCCAGGTGTCCCCACACAAAAATATCTTTTTGATGGTAAAATAAAACGAAAATAATTCGCAGTTTAGGACGGATTGAATAATTTCCCGTTATTGGCGATGTTTACACATTAAAAACAAAGCGACAATTATAATGGTGACCCGGTTTTAAAACTTTCAAGAACCTTTTCTATATAATATATAGGACTCGCCTTCCCTTTATAAAATGTTATTTTTTGGGTGGAAAGATCGATTTACTAAAGCTAAACGACAGTAATGGAAAACGCCCCAACACAGCAGCATGCATAACTGTTTCAACTGATACTTCTGCATTCAATGTTACTAAGGTTTGGATTTTTCCACACAAGCTCTTTAAAAACTTTTTCAACAAAACTGATCAATAATTATTTGGGCCGATAAAGATACTTTCGGTAACTTTCCCAATACTGTTATTTGGCTTTTATGTTTGTGTTATTTACCTATTTCAGGACAAGAGACTTCGGTCCAGTATTCTGGTTCAGGATGTTTTGGATTCCACATGTGTTTGCGTTCACTCCAGAAATAGTCAAAGTAAGAGCAATTTCTATTACCATAATTATATTATCATATATCATAACAGTGATCAGAACTATTGGGGGTACGCAAAGTATTAGTATTTATCATTATTATTGTGGTGGCATGCACGCGCCACGCTATACGTTATCCTTATACGTTATCCTTATGTTTGTATAGTTTTGTCCAATAATAGGGGGCGGCACGTGCCCCCGTAATCCCCGTAGCTACGCCACTGATTTTTATGATACAAATGAAAATATTAAATCGTGAAATAATGAGCCTACAAGAGGAATAGGGTACATGAAATGTTTTGATTAATAGAACACGGGATAATATACGATTCGGTAATTTCGGTTTATACAATATACAACAGGTTGATTATCTATGATCGCATCACTGGAATTGTCTAAAATCAACAGGGCCCGCTGCAGAAAGAATTGCAATCGTGTGCAAGTCAGAAGAAACACGCATTTGAACCAATCATATTTGCACATTTTAGTCAGAGGATCTGACTTGTAATAAATTGTTCCTTTACAATACTAGTACCTGTTTTCTTATCCATTTTTCAAACAATCGTCATTCAATTTAATTAATTGTTAACTTCAATATTATCGTCTCGAGAAGTCCGGAACGCTACAATTAATTTAGTAATTTATCATTCAATTTGGTCAATGACCAATAAACTTTAAAATTAATTTTTGTTCATTCTATTTCGTCATTTTGCAATGAAATTCGTCCTGCCATGGCAGGCGATCAAGCGTGGTATGTAGCTTAATGTTCGAATTCGTCGTTGTTCATTCGATTTCAAAACTTCGTCGTTCAAATTCGTCATACAGTCTGGTTGCTCTGTTGCATATGCATGTTCCAATTAGAGCTTATCTAGTTCATTTCACAATCGATGTCTTCATCAATAATTGTTTCTAAACAAATACACTGCAATAAACAGTTCATTTTGATATTGCAATGCACAAACGGTGCTGTCTAAAAGTCTGTTTGATTGATTGATTGATTGATTGATTGATTGATTGATTGATTGATTGATTGATTGATTGATTTATTGATTGATAGATCTTTGCATACATACAATAAATATGTGTTGGGAGAGTATTGACATGTATATGTTTTCCCATCCATTTTCAAACAATCGTCATTCAATTTCATGAATAGTTAACTTCAATTTCGTCTCCAGAAGTCCGGAACGTGCAATTGCTATATTCAATTTAGTCATTCATCGTTCAATTTAGTCAATGACCAATCAACTTTAAAATTTGGTCATTCTATTTCGTAATTTTGAAATGAAATTCGTCCCGGCTGGCGATCGAGCGTGTTATATGTAATGTTCGAATTCGTCATTGTTCATTCGATTTCAATCCTTCGTCGTTCAAATTCGTCATGCAGTTTGGTTTCTATGTTTCATATGCAGTTTCCCATAAGGGTTTATACAAATGATTTCACAACCGATGACTTCATCAATAATCGTTTCTAAAACGATTAACTGAACAAAAAACAATTAATGTCGATATTGCAAAGCAAAAACGGTGCTGTCGGAAAGTATGATTGATTGATTTATCCATACAATAAATCTATGCTGGAAGAGTGGCGACTTTGTGATAAAATAACGATGCGCACAATTAATGTTTTTCAAATGATGTGAAATCTGTCAGATACAATAAACTTTTATTAATTTCCGAAGCACAAAACAAACATAGACAATAGGATCCAACATGCAAACGATGAAAATAAAAGGAGATTGAAATAAACTTATCCAATTTTATCGCTTTCTCTCATAGTTTGAAGAATTTGAATGAAAATTAACGAGGTTGAATGCACGATGACGAAATTGATCATCACATTGTACACCATCAAGTGGGATCAGACGAAATTGAATGAGCTTTGACTAAAATGAATGGAAATTGACAAATTTGATTGGAAAAGCACGAACTTGAGTGCGCAATAACGAAATCGAACGTTACATATGCACGTTCCGGACTTGTATAGAGACGAAATTGAAGTTAACAAGTAATGAAATTGAATGACGATTGTTTGAAAATGGATGGGAAAACCTACACATTAACGATATCAAATGTTAATCAAAATAATATGATAACTGTTGAATAGAATCGAATTTCCGAAACACAAAGCAATCACAGACAAAAAACAAAACAAATATAGACATGTATACAACAAACATAGACATGTATCCAACAAACATAGACAAAGGATAATAATGAAAGGATATCGATGTAAATTGTCAAGTTCCGCTTTCTATAACGAAATTAAATGCACAGTGGCGAAATTGAACATCATATTGCACCAGCAAGACTAGTGTGATCAGACGAAATTCAATAAGCTTTGACTAAAATGAACGGTACATTGACGAACTTGATTGCAAAAGCACGAATGCGTGTGCGCAATGACGAAATCGAGCACTATATACATGACTTGACCGTTGACGATCTTTCCGGACGAAATTGAAGTTGACATCTTATGAATTTGAATGACCATAAGAATGAAAATGAACGGGAAAACCTATAGTTTGCATCTCTTTCCACAACGTGGCCCAAGTCATTTACATATACCATCACGATGAAGTTGTATAATTTGTGCTCGTAATTGTTTATTTTGTATTAAAACAATATTAATATGTTTGTTTTCAATCAATACAATACGATTGCAAACCTTTTTCCTTTTCTGGTAAGCCATATTATTATGGGGGAATGGGGGAACACAGGCCCCTTGAGCCCCCCTCCCCGGTAGCTATGCCACTGCCAATGCACTAAAATTACTTTAAAGCGGTAGTACAGTTTTGGTAAGGCAGTTTAACCTCCACCATGCTCAAAAGGTATAGAAAATTACGACTAAGTAAAAAGTCTGTTGTCATTCAAAAAAAGCCATTAAAACAAAATAATAAAGTTTATTCTGCTATAAAATTGTATGCTCTTTTAAATTGTACACTCAGTTTTTCTCACAAACAAATTATTTCGTGCAGCGCCCTCTATATACCAAAATTGAACTACCCCTTTAAATAATGTATGGCTCTAAAAAGTCACAGTCGAATGCAAACACTGCATTATGTGCATATCATAATCGATGTCGCGACATTTTATTTAGGGTATCGGTATGCTATTCCATATTATAATGTCATGTTTCGGTCTGTACTCCGAAATCTTAATATAGGAACTTCTCTTAAGCAGTCAGCACAAGAAGCCCTTAAGGATTTACACGGTCTTCCAGGAGATATTTGGACGTCGCTTCATGGGCCGTGGTCTGGTGTCCGAGATCGATCATGAAAAGTGGTTCCACAAACGATCACTAGTGAATCCAGGATTCCGACGAAAGTGAGAACATTTAATATAATACCTGCTAAAACAAGGGGATATACTGTATGTTATATGCTTAGTTGCTTAAAAACGTTTCTCACTCACTTGAAGTAGATACTTGTTTTGTATTTAATATAATTATGTATAACTAAAGTGGAGGAAGATGTAAAGATGTATGATCCTCAGATATAGCCATATCGAGTGTCCTTTAATCACCGTAAGGAATATAGCCTTTTCAATGTTTGTTATATACT
Organism: Echinarachnius parma; assembly: GCA_037951105.1. NCBI lineage: Eukaryota > Metazoa > Echinodermata > Echinoidea > Clypeasteroida > Echinarachniidae > Echinarachnius > Echinarachnius parma. The sequence goes on along the minus strand of JBAMJV010013835.1, from coordinate 19,284 downwards.
AGTAGTCCAAGGGATAGTAATGAAAGCTACATATTTGATACAGTCCTCTCTCTCTGGTTGTATCTGACTAAGGTCAGTTGCGTATTTGAAAGGGGGCGTTCGGGGGTTGCAGCCCCCTGCTTTACACATATTCTGAGTTAGGCATATTACGTTGGGAATTGAATTATTAGAAGGCAGATACGAGGCCAGATCAGCTTCCAAATTGTGTTCGAGGCTCGTACCCACATGACTAAGGTCAACAGAACGCCTGGTTGTAAAAGGCAGTGGGTACATATTATATACAATTTATTGTAGTAGATTTGGACCCAATTCCTCCAAATCATGAGACGGACGCTCTACCGCTGAGCCATATTGAACAAGCATTTTTTTTTTTTTTAGCAGTAAGGGGAATTTATGTAAAGTAATCTGAAATATTCGGTAGCTATATTTATTCCATGAATATCACAATGATGATTATGATTACATTCACTTTGAATTGATTGGTTGGTTTAATGAGGTATCTGATAGGAATGATGGAACACTTCAACGACAGCGCAGATAAGCTGTGCCAGCAGCTCTTCAAGAAGGCTGATGGACAAACAGAAGTCCTCATGGCGGAGGAATTCTATGACGTCACGCTTGACGTCATTGCAAAGGTATTAATATTACATATCAATATCATGTATCACAATGAAGTTATAATTAAACTAAATCGTAGATAAAATTCCGCAAATATAGTTCATAGCATGTGGTCATTATGTTAGTTTAATGCTGTTAGAGAATATATGGATTACGGTTAATAATAGTAATAATAATGAAACACTTTTATATAGCGCATAACACATAAGCACAATTGCATGTCCCTAGGCGCTTTGTTTTTATTATTACCCTTGGTCATCAGGTACAGGTCAAACCCGCACAATTATATTGCGCACCATCTCAACTCCCCGGGGAGCATACTAGCCAATGGCAGCCATATGATAGCGCCCAGGCTAATTAAAACCCGACCAAGTACCCATTTATACTCATGGGTAGAGAGCAGCAATGTGGATTAAATGCCTTGCTGAAGGGCAGACGGAGTGGGCAGAGTTCGAACTCGGGATCTCGAGATCGGAAAGCGCGCGCTCTACCAATCTTGCCACACTACGTCCACGTAGTGTGGCAATCCCCGGTTAATTCCCGGTTAATCGCTAAGACTAAATAATGATGCAATGAATATTCTTAATGAATCATGTTTAATACAGGTAGCCTTTGGTATGAACGCAGACGAATTGAGAAGTGGCAAACCGTCTGCGTTTCGCAGAGCTTCAGTCACGGCATCCAAGGGTCTCGAAAGGGCGTTGACAGAACCGTTTGCTTCTAGGGTAAGTCTTTATGTGTGGTTTTTCTTCTCCTTTTATCCTCTTATATTTCTTCATTCCCGTTTACCTTCTGCTTCTTTCCTCTTCTTCATTTTTCTTGATCTATTTAATTTTCCTGTTCTTCTATGTTCTCGTCTTCCTCCTCCTCCTCCTATATAGCTTAAGTTCTCCCAGCTTCTCCTCCTAGCTCTTGCTCCTCCTTCTTAGGTACGATAAATTATATCATTACGGTTTGTGTATACATTCTAGAAGAGATTGCCATATTCACAGACATTAGCAAATGCAAACAAAAGGGAGATTATATTAAACTTTAATGGACTTTCTTGGTGTATGTAATTAAAATGCACTAGCAGAATTCTTTGAAACAGTCATGAAAACTGTATAATATTTTGTTTAGCTATATGTTTTTACAATGAGAGTCAATGTGAGGTCTAATATTTCGATCCCTACATAATCTTCTTAAAGGGATCTGGTAATAAAAGTGATGAATGGTTGATACGGCGTGTATTGCTGCATGTGATCTGATGTGTCCACTGATTAATGTGTGAAAATTTCACATTAAAGGGATAGTTGAGTTTAGGTAAAGAGAGTACAGTTTTGGTCAAACTGAATTTTAGTAGCCAAAATCTGCGCCATTACATTACAAACCAATATAACTCCACCATGCTCGAAAGGGATACAAAATTACTAATGATTAAGTAAAAAGCCTGTTATCATTCAAAAAGCGCCGTTAAAACTCATGAGGGCGCTCTCTAAACCCTCATTGGTTTCAATCATTTTAAATAAAATATTGTGCATGTGATGTTTTTGTTGAAATAGTGATAAGAATACAACAACTCTTTAAAAACCTCTTTTGAAAATTTTTGAAAAGAGGAAGAATTTTTTTCATTTTTTTTAACGGCTGGTTCAAAATTATTGAATATTTGTGGGGCCCCACAATTATTACAAATGGCTATGTTTATGGATATTTCAGCCATTTCTGAACCGATTTTGATCAAATGAAGTTTATTCTGTCATTAAAATTGCATGGTCTTTCAAATGTGACACTCAGTATTTCATTATCTCACAAAAACAATTATTCTGTGAAGCGCCCTCTATTCCAAAACTCAACTATCTCTTTAAATGGATGTTATATGGCCGAGTAATGAGTGAAATGCAAAGTAATATTCAGTATACATTGCACTGACTTTGAACACGGTTATGACCATAGGCGCCGGAAGTGGGGGGGGGGGGGGGGGCAGGGGGCGGCCGCCCCCCCCCCCCCAATCCAAAAAGTGGGGGGGCAAAACGTGTTTTTGCCCCCCCAAAAAAGCCCCCCCCCCCCTCAAAAAAAAAAAAAAAAGAAAGAAAAAGGAAAAGAAAACATGGTATGTATCAGCCAATACTTGTTAATTATAACATTTATAATCTAAGTTATACATCCATTTAAAGTTTTCGCTGCACACTTCGCGCGCAAATAAATAATCTCAGTGTGTTGTGTAACTTGGGTATGGTACGTCTGCGGTGGGTTTTTCTGTACCGATCCACGTAGTTCATGTGTCGACTGTTATTGCTCTGGCTGTTTGTGTGACGTGCACCAAATTGCACTATTTCAAGTAAATAAATGCAAAATCTTCCCCGTGGGAGGGGGATGCCCCCTCCCAAACCCTCCCCGTCTGGCTCTGCCCCAGCCCTCGGTCGCTTCGCTCCCTCGGGACTCATTTTTGGCTGTAAGCTATGATGTTGGATCATACAAATGTGGCATATTGTTTATGTTTTATGCACCAGATTGCACCATTTTAAGTATATAAATGCAAAATCTTCCCCGTGGGAGCGGGATACCCCCTCCCAAACCCACCACCTCTGCCTCGGCCCCAGCCCTCGGTCGCTTCGCTCCCTCGGGGCTCATTTTTGGCTGTACGCTATGTTGTTGGACCTGTCTTTATGCACCCGATTGCAAGTCCCAAAATGCAAAAGCTCCCTACCATGGGAGGGGGGGGGGGGGGGGGACAGCGCTCAGTTACTTTGCTCCCTCGTGCTAATTAGTCGCTTTATCCTCGCAATGTCACCTCTGACTCGAAGATGGCAACCCTTTGAGGAGTGGCGTAGCGTGGTCTACACAAAATTATTGGGGGGGGGGGGGGGGCACACCTTATGTATTTCTTTGTTTTTCCAAAAAATGTCCCCTTATGTTTTCTATTGTTTTTCCAAATTATTGGGGGTGCCCTCCCCCCCCCCCCCCCCAGTGGCGGAACTACGGGGGGGGGAGGGGGGGGGGGGGTATTAACCCCCCCCCCCCTTGGGCTACCAAGTGAAAATGTATCAGTGGAAAAAGTGAAACAAAAAGTGAAAAAAAAATCACCTACGGGGGTTCAAAATAGCGAAAATAATTCACGGCTCGTGGACGAAAGTAAACAAAAAAGTGACAAGAAATCACTTACGGGGATTCAAAATAGCAAAAAAAAATCGCCGCTTCGCGGCTCGTGGACGAAAGTGAAAAAAGGTGAAAAAAATCACTTAGGGGGTTCAAAATAGCAAAAAACAAAATTGCCGCTGGACGATGCTCCGCATCGTCATTGGGTCAACCCCCACCCCCTTAGCAAAAAGCTAGATCCGCCCCTGCCCCCCGTCGCTACACCACTGCCTGTGAGTGCGGTTGGGCATGAGCCCCTAAAGACATAAATCGTGAGCCCCCTTAGGGTTTTGCCCCCCAATCCAAAACTGCTTCCGGCGCGCCTGGTTATGACTATCCAGTGGATAGTTAAAAATCCTAAACTTCAATCGTAAATATCTTTTTAACGAAACGGAAATTCGAAAACCGAAACCTGTACCATGCCCCTATTACGAATACAACTAGGTAGGTATGAGAGAACCGCTATTAGAGAGTTCCAAGTAGGTTTTGAGGATTTGAACAATGTTACTAGATAATATAGGCTACTGTAGTCCCGGGGGCCACTCAACTATATTGCTGTACACACGCGCGACCACAGGTTTTTCAAACCCACCCTAAACAAGTTTTATCCATTGGTCAAATTTATACCCTACGGTATTCAAGTATTTTCGCGTGCTTTTTTGACAATTTTGCCCCCCAAACAAGTATAACCCCTAAAACATACCCGTAAACAAGGTCTACGTCAATTGCTCTCAATTCGAAGTCGCACAAAATCCCCGGCAAACTCCAGACAACTCCGGGAAACAAGTTTGGAGAAAAGGATACCCTAAACGCGTATTTGTTCAACTCCACAAACATACTCTTTTTTCTGATATTGGCCTTTTTGACACCCTAAACGCGTGACGCGCGTGACGCGCCATGATCATGATCGGCAAAAATTACCCTTTTTACGCGTTTTTTTGGTCGCGCGTGTGTACTACAATATAGTTGAGTGCCCCCCCCCCCCCCCCCCCCCCGGGACTGTAGTGCACCATCCAATACTACGCACGTTTAAATAACATAAAATAAAAGTTTTTTCTTTATTTATTTTGTATATGAACTCGCCTTAAACATTTGCTCTTTTGATCCCACGACGAGCAGCTAGATCCGCGAAGTGAACCACGCAAATTCCGTGAGGATGTTCGGGAGGCCATCGGCCTGTTGCGCGACGAGGGTCGGCGGTGCATCACGGAGCGCATCGCTGCACGTCAGCGAGGAGATCATGTCCCCAGCGATATCCTCAATGTAATTCTAGACAACGCCAATGACTTGAAGAATAACGACGACGACTTCGGCATGGAAAACCTCCTCGATGAATTCGTGACTCTGTTCGTTGCGGGTATTGCTTTATATGTATTAATCATGGGAATTGAGTATCAGTATCAGAGGACTGGGGAGGGAACATAATAAAGGAACGTGGAGCGGCCCGGGAGCGATGGGATAGGATTGAAGGAAGCACAGTTTTTGTTTCATGATTAGTATTGAAAATGCGTTTTAGAGCGTTAAAACTGATGAAAACTGAGTTTAACACTGTATGGAAGACGGAAGTACATATCTTAAAGCAAAGTTCAAACTTATTTTCCAGAAAGGTTTTTTTTTTATCAAACGTTTTCAAATACTGAACAATGTTGTTGATGTTGAATTAATGTAGTTATCTCATTGGTGGCCGCTGAATACAGTTTACTAGAGAATTGCAAATTAAATAATTGCATCAATTGCTACATTATAATATGTTGTTTATTCAGTTCACTTTTCAGACGATTACGTATACACACTATTAAATATTGACTAATGATTAATTTGGTGTTTACAATTTTTTTTTCTCAGGGCAAGACACAACTAGCAATTTATTGACGTCTACAATTCATCAACTAGGGAGAAATCCTGGAGTTTTCCCTAAGTATGATCAATTATTTTGTTTGCAAAGCTACTGTCGCTCCATTATAAAGCATGATTGTGCACATAATATGGTAGACCATTGCGAATGTAAACAAAGTGATTCATATTTTAAAATAAATTGTTTTTTGTGTATAGTAATAAAACTGAAGTTTTAATGCATACACGCACATACGCACACACACGCAATTTCTCATATTCTACCTAACATACTTAATTAATATGTTAGGTTATGATCAGTATGATTTTATGATATTGTATGTATTTGCGTATTACTTTTTACACTACCCTGCTGAAAAACAGCTTCTAGCTGTAAGCTAGCAGTTTAACCCTATTGTGTATACCGTGATTAAATAAAATAAACATCAAACAAACACACACACTTACTCTGCTCATTTACATTGTTTGCGTCCCTCTCAAATTGGAAATCAATACAAACAAAATGCAACCTCAAATAAAATGTTGCCCATGATTTGCCCTATCTTGGTTTGCCTCTCGCTGATGGACATTTTATTTTGCATAACTTATTGTTTCAGGCTACAGGCTGAAGTGGATGAGGTGCTCGGTCAGAAGCCCACGATAGAATACGAAGACCTTGCAAAACTAGAGAATATGATGAAGGTAAAAGTATTGGTATTTGTTTTCCTGGGGGGGGGGGGGGGGGGGGGAGGGGTGCTAGCGAGGCAGAGCCGTATAGACACACGGCTCTGAGCGATGTAATTAGTGTGAGTTATTTTGTTATAATCGGGCCTACAACATCCCGAGTATTTTTACATGTAAATATTATGAATGTTGATGTTTACAAATATTCGTTTCCATTTTCTCGTCTTTCTCTTATAAATTGTGTAAAATGTTTACTTCATATTTCAAACATTGGTGCAGGTATTCAAGGAGACTCTCCGCTTGTACTCCCCCGCAGGAGGTACGACTCGTGTTAGTGCCTACCCGATCAAACATGGCCACATCACAATACCAGCTGGTTCAAACATATCCGTAAGTAATCGGAATTAAATCACAGTGGCGTAGCTACAGCTAAATATTCGACAACAAAAATGAAGAGGAAAAAAACGTGCAAAATCTGTGAAAAATAAATACATGAGATGTGCACCCTCCCTCAATCCGACCACGCTACGCGTCTGTGAAATCATACTGCTTTAAAGGGATAGTTGAGTGTTGGTATAGAGGGCGCTACACAATTTTGTTGTTGTGAGATAATGAAAAACGGAGTGTCAAATTCGAAAGAGCGTACAATTTTAATGACAGAATAAACTGTATTAATTTTGATCAAAATCGGTTCAGAAATGGCTGAAATATCCAACATAACCATTTTTAATAATTGTGGGGCCCAAAAATTATTCGATAATTTTGAACCAGCCGTTTGTAATGCGCAATAGTATTATTACTGTCAATCATTATTTATGACATATTAATTCAGATATATATAACTTTTATAAGGGAATACAAAGCGAAAATGTACTGCCTTTTTAAAGACGTTTGCTGTTTCACTCTAACCTCTCTATCCCGTATTATGTGTGGCAGGTGATGTCGACCGTAATGGGGAGAATGGAGGACTACTTTGATGATCCTTTACTCTTTAACCCCGACCGCTTTGAGGCACCTGAAGATGGCGCAATGTGAGTTGTGAAATCAGTGGAATCATAATAAATCATAACTATGGTATAATGAAATACCACAAACCCAGTATTCGTTTTGTATCCGAAGTAAATTTGTGAGACTGTATATATATGTATCAGTTGTACCGTAACACTTAATTATTAGCAACACATTATCAGGAGCGAGAAATAAATAAAATGATGAGCAATATGTTTTTTATACATATCGTACATAGTAAAGTGACAGAATACGAAATGTATAGAAAATAATACTTTAAGGCATAATGAGTATGATCTGGGGGTAAATAAGTCTCTTTTTTCCCCTTCCTTCCTTTTTAATTCCTCCTCCAAAATTCTTATTCGTCTTTTTCATTTCTTCATTTTTGTGTTAGACCGAGACATCTCTACGCTTACTTTCCGTTCTCCCTTGGACAACGTTCGTGTATTGGACAAACAATTTGCTCTCGTATGTACAATATCATTTTCTCCATCATATATCAGCCCACCGCACATAACTCGACCACATCCTTTCTAACGAACGATATAGGATCTGAACTATACTTCATGTTTTAAATATACACGGCTTGATTTAGTTCAGATAGACAGTTATTCGTCAGATCGCAATTGGATAGTGTATGATAGTTTGTGATATACGTATACGATGTGTGTATCTCATATTTTTATCCACTGATACCGGTACATGAAATCGACTATGTTTATAGGCACATGAGATACTTAATTATTTCATTTAGGTGCTTCATATTCACAATTAGAACATTCCTTTAAGAATCAGAATTTACCATGATAGAGTTTCCATGCATGGATATTACTTATATCAGCTCATCGGACCAAAATCGTTTTCATACCTTTATCATTGTCTCTTCTTTTCGACACCAATTTGGGCTACGTATATTTCGGTATCCACAACTCCGCACCCAAGGTATATCCATTATCTTATCCTTACCTTAACCCTAAAAAGACTGGGCTATTTGAACCTTTACAAAACTGGGGGGGGGGGGGGGCTAAAAGGGCCCCCCCCCTAAGATCTCGGCAACCGAAACTCCGATCGACTCCAAATTTGGCATCGCGATAGATGTCCATGAGCCCTACAATATTGCATAGTTATTTTTTTTTTGTTTTAATTATAATATGCTAATTAGAGCTAATTAATTATGCGAAAATTGTATTTTTTTTCTTATTTTTTGCATTTTTCTTTATATTTGGTGATTCTTATCAAACACAATGGTGTTCCTAATGCTGTATACATGCTAAGATTATATAAATTGACCCAATCTCTGATAAAACAACAAGATAATCATGAAAATTGATTTTGTTTTACCGTTTTCTATGTTTTTTCTTTGTTTTGATCCTTTTCTTTGTTTTCTTTGTTTTTCGTTGTATTATTCTCTATAATTATATTGTATTGTTTTATGCAAATGAGAATACAATAAGTATTTTCACCATGCCAAAGTGGAATACTAACATTACTTGTGAAAAGATGGGTGTAAAACTGCAACATAAAAGGTGCATGTAAAAACTGTGTGTTATATACATGGAAGAATTAGAAGAAAAAAAAAGAAAAAAAAAAGAAAAAAAAAAAAAAAAAATCGAATTTTCTGTGACATGCGATCGCAAAATATTACGTAACACATGGATCGTTGACCCTGTGTGCGCAAATGTGGTATCATAAGTTGCGCAAGACTCTTAAGGAAAAAGTTCATGAAGTGGCACCGTAAAATATTTAAGCATTGCGAAGTAATCGCGAAAAACGCGGAGGGGGGGGGGGGGCTAAATCAGCCCCCCCCCCCCCCCCCAGTCTTTTTAGGGTTAAGCCTCAGGCTAAATTCTAACTTCGCTTGTAGATCAAGCGGCAAGTTACCAGTATGAAATCTATTTTAATCCATTATCCATTTTCTCTCTTACCTTTTAGATGGAGGCTCGTGTGATTCTCTCGGTAAGCTTCTTCAGAGATTCGAGTTACGTCTGGATCAGGGTCAGCGAACGACCTACATCGAAGAGATCACCTTGAAACCCATCGATAAATGCCGTAACTACATCACACTGAGGGCATGAGAACAGTCCTGAATCCACTGAAGGAGAGGTTCACTAACTATAATATTATTAATTCGTATATTCTGAAAGGTGAATAAAATATGTGCCGATCTCTTCTTCACGTGATCTTGTCTTGGCATACCGATGTTTTGAATTTCACAAAATAAGGTTATTAACGTCGGCGAGAATCGATCGATCAGACCAGAAACATCGATCGGGGGGGGGGGGGGGGGGGAGGAGGAGTGGGGCAGGGCGTAGTCGCCCTCCTAATGGAAATATTGATTGGGGGGCAAACATATCGTCCGCCCCCCCCCCCTCCAATGCTTTCGAAAATGAAGAAACATATCGACGCTGACAACGCATATATGTATTTATTTATTTGTTTCATTTATTTTATACTGCAGGGTAGGCCTGTTCAGTTATGCAAAACTGCTTTACAAAGGCGCCCTGCAGTTTAACGTGCATGTTGAAAAACAAAATAAACATAATATAGGTTTTCCCGCTCAATTTTGCACTTTTTTCAATCGAATTCATTTAGGGTCATTCGAATTCGCGCGTTGCCGCGTAAATCGTTGGTATCGGTCTTCCAAATTCCGAATAAGTGCATGCGAATTCATGCATACGCACACGCTTTCGTGAATAGACACAGAAGTTCATTTATGGGCATTCGAATTCGCGAATGTGCAGCCAACCGTCAACGGCCTTTCGCGAATTCGAATGACCATTGATGAAAAGGTATGCACTTTGTGCAAATTCACTTGCTCCTACGTGATTTTGAACGACTATTTACGAATTCGAATGCTGCTTTGGTACGGCGATCGCAAATCGCGCGAATTCGTTTGCTCCTATTATCAATTCGATTGACACAATCGCGAAATTGAGCGGGGAAAACCTATACATTACATTATACATGCACATTCAAAACAAACATAAATGATGGGGAGAGTGAATACAAGATATCATTAAATATACACGCATAATGATATGGCATGTTATACTTATGAAATAGATTTCAATCAATATAAAGCTTTATATTGTTTTTTAAACGTATATTGGGATGTGAACGACTGCACTGCTATAGGGAGTGTATTAACAGGCTAGCTCCAACATATGTAAAAGAATTTCTTTTATATTCAGTCTTTGGGCGTGGTAAGTAGAGGGGACATTCTTCACAGAGTATATAACGAGTTTTGTAACTTACATTTCGCTTGCATATCAATGGTTCTCAATAAGTTGGTACTAGATTATGCTGTATTTTATAAACTAATACACAATATTGATATTTTACACGCTCTTCCACAGATTGCAAGCCGAGAGTAAGTAACATGGAACGCCGAGGTGATAGGCAGCGTTTAAAATTATGCGTGCATACTTATTCTGAAGTTTTTGTATCTTATCTTTGTGGATTTTAGCAGAGCTTCCCCAAGATGTACAACAATAATCAACATGTGGTAGGATCAAAGCAAAATAAAAATTCATTAGTATTTTTGGTGAAAGAAATTGTTTGATTCTCCTAATAATAACCTATTGCCCTAGAGATTTTGCCCACAATATTAAAAACATGTTCTCTCCAAGTCATGCCAGAGTAAAAAATAACTCCCAAGTATTTAATTTTATTTACATTTTCTACATTGGCATAATATATTATATGCCAAAGAGGGGATAAACATAATAATCAATCAATTAACCTCAAAAATAGCTGTTTTATACTTTGAAAGAGACTGCAAAATAATCTCGGTATTGCTAAATAGTTTCTAATCAAGATTATGATTAATTCACATTGTAAGCTTCATTTCACTTGCGGGAGCTCAGATTTCGAAATTTTTTGGGCAATGCAATGACTCAAAATAGCCGTTTGAATTCAAACATAGAGGAAACTTACTAGAAATATTTTAAATGATTAAAAATTAGCAAAGAAAAATAAGCCTCACCGGGAATCGAACCCGAGAACTCGGATTGCTATTACCGGTGCTCAACCCACTGAGCCACGAAGACTCTTGAATGGGGGGGGGGGGGGGGGGCGTTCCCACGAAACCTTTTTCATTGCTCGATTAGTAAGAAGGGTATATAAACCGGGCACTAACCATCAAACCCAAGGATAATTAAATCAACTTCTGTTTTAGCTGTTTTATAATTGAAAACTGGAATCAAAACCCAACCAGAACCCTCAAAATGGGGCATTTCGGGAAGTACCAAAACTCAAGTGTCCGCCTTTTGCAAGCTAAAGGTTATTGTCTTATATGAAAGAAATGTCATTTTCTCATTTTATGTTTTGATTCGTGTACATTCTGTTAACGATATTGTTTATTGTACCAATATATGTTTTTAATGATATTTTAAGTACCATTTTACTTTTATTTTTTCATAGTTATTTAAAATACCACAAAATGTCCGTTGCTCGAGCATTGAATAAATTGTATCTATCTCTCTCACCTATCACATCTCTCTCTTTACCTCCATTTCATGAAATGATGTTTATTTACTGTTTTGTGTAACTTGTTATGGTATTTACCCAGTAGGCTTAGTAACATGGATTGTTTTAATAATTCTTAACAAAATTTTCTGTAATTTTTTACTATGTGAAATCATATATTTTAATGTGTACTACTTTGTAATTCAGTGTGAAACTGTGAATCATGAAATCAATAAAATATATACAATTTATACAATTTATCTATCTATCTATCTATCTATTGTACGAGTATTCCACTACATTTTTTTTTCATGTTCAGTCCCGATGGTGTCACTTCATATATGATGCAAGACATGGCCCCCGTTGCAGAAAGAGATACAATCGATTGTAAGTTACAATTAATTGTAAGTCAGATCATGTGTTCTCAAATCTCAATGCGCAAATCTGATTGGCTGAAACGCGCAAATTTTCTGACTTACAATTGATTGTATCTCTTTCTGCAACGGGGCCATGATCTTTCTCCAAGTGAATAATGACCACTTTTTCACAGCATTTCAAGTACATTTTCAGCAAACTATACATATTCGTAAATTATACATACACATATACACACACACACAATGACATGCATGCACATACAAACACGCATGGGCGTATATCATTGATACCTATTCATCAGGGGGGATAATCTATTCATTCATCCCCCCTGATGAATAGGTATTACGTAAGTATCTATGCCCATGCACACACAAACATTCGTAAACAAATGGTATTTACATTATATAAAATACTAAACAATTTTTTTTCTATAAAAGTTCAAGGTTTTTATTACTGAAGTGATCTCTTTTGATAGTTAATATTTTCAACTTAATTGCAGTCTACATATCAACTCATTATTTGGTTAAAGAGCTGTATCAGAGATATTACTTGCTAATAACTGCTATTAAACAAATCAATGTTACTTCTTTGCACCAAGCCAAATACATTCTGTAAATAAATGTACAATATAATACAGAAAATTGATTAAAGTCATACCTGTAAAGTGTCAGATATTGCACAAAATGACATTTGAGACTTCAATCCTATATCAATATCATTGTAAAATACAATTGAAAGATTTGTGAAAGTTTGAAAGAAAACGAACACTGTTTACCGAGTGAAAAAAACGAATATTGAGTTCATATCGGTCGGCAAATGAAAGGGCAGTTTGGGCGATAGTATCGAAAAATATCGTTTTTCGTTTTTTTTGCATATTAGGATAGAGTATCAAAATACCTTTCCAATGATGTTTTCAAATTTTCCAGATTTGCCCGAAATCCGGAGATAATCCCCAATAATCAAAGGGCGATATCGCCGAACTGCGCGATTTCGGCAATTAAAAGGGCACTATCGCGCGCGCCCTTTTTCACATTCGCAAAGTGAGGTGAATTTCGGCAAATGAAAGGGCACTCCCTATACCGTACTGTGTTGAAGGGCGCATACGCCCGGGGGGGCCACTCAACTATATTGCTGTACACACGCGCGACCAAAAAAACGCGTAAAAAGGGTACTTTTTGCCGATCATGGCGCGTCACGCGCGTGACGCGTTTAGGGTGTCAAAAAGGCCAAAATCTGAAAAAGGGTATGTTTGTGGAGTTAAACAAATACGCGTTTAGGGTATCTTTTTCTCCAAACTTGTTTCCCGGACTTGTCTGGAGTTTGCCGGGGATTTTGTGCGACTTCGAATGATTCCAGGGGATTCCAGATCTCGGGAACGTCCCTTGATCGCACGATCATACCCCCCGCCCCCCTCCACCATTCCCAGGTCCCCATTCAACTCTGAGATACAATCATAATATGAGACACATTTGAAGGGAGTGTCTAGAATTATATCCCTTGTATCATTGTAACCTCTAGTGGCGTAGCTACGGGGGGCACGGGAAGCAAAATGTGTCTAAATCATTCGCATAGCTGCACTATACGTAGTCCAAAATGTCTAGGCAAAGATCACCATCAGTCATCTTCTTCAGAGTCGACATCTGCATCAGTTGAGCATGGTCTACTGAACCTAACCCAAGGGACCCGTGTCGTGGGTCTAGTCACACGGTACTTGAAAATGGGCGTCAACAGGCGGGGGACGGGGAAGGGGGACATGCCCCCCCCCCCCCCCCATACATTTCCCTCCCACTTTTTCTTATGCATACATTATGTATGTTTGATTCCATAGCTTGAACTACGAATCATATAATATTTTTTGTCTCGGGTATTGACCAAATCGCACAATTTAAAGCCAAAAATATGCAAAAGCTCCCTACAGTGGGAGGGGGACACCCCCTCCCCCGCTTGGTCGCTTCGCTCCCTCGCAATGCCCTCCACTTTAGAGAACATTTTCCCCTTCTCTTGAAACTGATCCTTCTACATCAAACACATCATTTACAGATCCACTTTATTAATCAGACAGATCTGAATTCAAATGTATGCCAGAAACAATAGTTCCACCAGGAGATACACATGGGATCAACAGCGTGTGTTTTAGTGTGTTCACGGGCGTAAATCCCGGGGGATGGGGGATATATCCCATCCCCCCACTTATTGATGCGGGGGTGGCCTGTACAAATACCAACATCCCCCACCTTTTTACAAAATGCATAATAACAATGATAATGGTAATAATGATGAGGACAATAATAACCATACTTCTAAAGTGATATTTTAAACACCAATTTCAAAAATTTCTCCACGTGGGAGGGGGTAAACCCCCTCACACACTCTCCCCCACCCTCCCCCAGGCACGGACGATGTGAGCGTATTTGAGTCTGGTGTGTGTGTAGGTTCGATTGTGTTTGTATACTATACAGGGTGGCCCAGAAAGAATGCAACACCTACGATCGTTAATTTCATCAACATCATCGACCAAATGTCATTGTTTTTTTGTTTAATTGGGTAGAACATTCTTTTTCAAATAAAATGATACCATAAGCATTGATTTTGGGTAAGGCGTTTGGATCCTAGGGTCATTTTCTGAGGCAATGTCGTTTCCTACCCAATCAAACAAGAAACAATGACATTTGGTCGATGAAGTTGATGAAATAAACGATCGTAGGTGTTCCATTCTTTCTGGGCCACCCTGTATATATAGCAGTCTAATCATGAGGGAGATGATTTAAGTCATGATTTCTTTAAAGTTAGTACAGTCAAACCTGCTAATGCGACCACCTGTCTATATCGACCACCTGCTCATAACGACCGCTATCTGGTCCTCCCCTGAAAAATCATGTGTTAAGCGACCTGCGTAATGCGACCACCTGCCTAACGCGACCAGCGACCACCCTATTTGGGTCCCGACGTACATATAAATCTGTGTATAACGACCACAAAATTAGCGCTTGAGTGACCAAGGCATCAACTCGATCGCCTCTGGTCACTCAAGGCTCCAATCCTGAGCAGGTCAATGCATAAAACAAACTTTTATAATGACAATAAACTTCAGACAGCTTATAGATTGACTTTGGCTGGTCACCTAGCTATCACATTTCGATTCAAGTATTTTAGTCTCTAATATATGGGATTGAATATTCCAGGGTCATTATTACATCGAGTATAAGGAATTCGACAGATTTTCGTATATATTTTTCAAACGTAGTTTCAGTACATAATTATAAATGATAATTATATGTGTACTAAAGAGTGAACATTTATTAAAATAATTATAAGTATCATAAAATCGCGTCCTTCTATCTGATGTTTGAACAGCCGGTTAGTTTCTCAACAATTGCGCGGAGTACTATTTACTGAGTATTAATTATTTATTACGTGGACGTGGTTTGGCAAAATATTCTCGTTGGCACTTAACCAATTTAATCAATCAGTCCTAGGCCCCGTTGCAGAAAGAGATACAATCGATTGTAAGTTACAATTGATTGTAAGTCAGAAAAATTTACGCATCTAAAACACGTGATCTGACTTACCATTAATTGCATCTTACAATCGATTGTTTCTCTTCCTGCAACGGGGCCCTGAACGGGTTTTAGCGTATTGTACGATTTTAATAGTTAGAAATGTGGTAGGAGTCTATTTTAAAGGGATCTCGTAACATTGTCCAAATCCTCACAACCAAATTGTAATGGTGGTGGTTCCCTCATACCTTGCTGTATTCGTATTAACAATAGAAGCATGGGACAGGTTTTGGTTTTTTGAATTTCCCTTTCGTTAAAAAGATATTTAAGATTGAAGTGTTCAGATGTTAAACTGTCCACTGGACACGTGCGTGTACAGATGCCAATTAATTACACATGTGCATATAGGCACAATATGCGACCAGAAATTCAAAATGGCCGCCCACCTGTCTAATGAGACCACCTGTCTACACCGACCACTTTTCGCCGGTCCCTTGAGCGGTCGCTATAAACAGGTTTGACTGTATTATCAAATTTTCTTCCAAGGTATGCACCAGATTGCATTATTTCGAGTGAAAAATTGCAAAAGCTCCCTACCGTGGGAGGGGGACACCCCCCTCCCACACCCTCCCCCTCGGGCGCTACGCTCCGCTCCCTCGCAGTTGTGCCCCCCCCCCCCCAATCCGTTGACCCTCGCTACGCCACTAAGTCCTCTACCCATTGTTCAGGTTTCTCAACAACATTTTGAACCATTTCAAGAACTCAGGATTTGGTGTATGTTTTAATGATGTTCATATTTTTTGTAAATAAATTATTCCAAAATGTTTCAGAAACAAGACATGGTAGTTATCATTTGTTTGTATAGTAACTATACACAAATATCTCGAGAGACCTGCGATCCATTGTATAAATACCTTGGCGTTGTCACATGCTGTATGATATTGCAATCGGTATTATCAGATATACAGTCACACTTAAATTGAATCTGCTGGTACTGAACGAAACATGAAAAAGCTTTTACTTACAAATTCAACTTATATAACCCCCCCCCCCCAAACAAAATAGAGGTCTTTTGAATATCTTCAACTGAGGCAAAGTTTCAACTTAGTGTGAAGTTGACTGTAGTTCTTATTGACAAGTACATGTACATTAGAGGTTTATTTAAGGTAGACCTTGTTTAGGGTTAAATGTTTAAGGTGGTTAAACATTTCCATTATTTTTAGAGGTTTAATTGAGAGCAATTGACGTAGACCTTGATTGGTATGTTTTAGGGGTTATACTTGTTTAGGGGGCAAAATTGTCAAAAAAGCACGCGAAAATACTTGAATAGGGTATAAATTTGACCAATGGATAAAACTTGTTTAGGGTGGGTTTGAAAAACCTGTGGTCGCGCGTGTGTACAGCAATATAGTTGAGTGGCCCCCCCGGGGTTTTAACGGTTCTTTTGACTGATAACAGGCTGTTGACATAGTCGTTTGTAATTTGTTATGTCTTTCGAGCATAATGGAATGTAATGATGCAGGTTTTGGTTACTAAAATTCAGTTTGACCAAATCTGTTCTCTCTACAAAAAAATTCAACTAGGAGTCATGATAATGCAGTCCTGCTATGCGCCCAGTCATGCCAGTGGCTAACTGTCTTCCGCCAGCGCAGAGAGGTGGTGATTAAAATGCCGCGCTAGTTAATTGAAGGTTTGGGGCTGATGTGTGCTTCCTTAACTTTGGGTAAAGCTATGGAACGTACATTTAATTTTTTATTTTATTTTAGGCACAATTCTTTTTATTTAGGCACAAATAAAATAGTCGTGTTTGTTAATCGCGCGCAATGTTTTGGAAATTCAATTACGGGTTGAAATGAAAAGTCATTGTTAATAGTTCTTGATTATCTCTCCATCTAATTGCTATTTCAACAAAACATCACATGCAAAATATTTTATTTAAAACCGGGTGTTTTTAGAGTGTTGTTTGTAATTGTGTAGCCCTTTTGAGCATGGTGGAGTTATAACTATTAGTTGGTAATGTATTGTTGCAGGTTTGGGTTACTAAAATTCAGTTTGCCAAAAACTGTCCTCTCTATACCAAAACTCAACTATCCCTTTAAAAGGGTGCATATACGAGATAATTCAGAGTTTGTATTAAACTATCGTGTCATGCGACGGTTCTGCGACACTCGGCTGTCATACGATTGCTTCACGACTACCATACTTCAACCATGTCGGCTTCTCTTATGTTACCTCATATCCAGGTCAGTGGTTCAGGTGCCCAGCCGGAACTCCAGGACCAGCAGGCCCACCTGGCAGAGACGGGCGCGACGGCCGGGATGCATCGCTAGCACGACCAGGTAAACACAATGATAACGTCAATGATAATGGCGATGAATGTCAATAACAATGCGAATGTCAAGGTTAAAGTCCATAAAAATAATGTCAATGACAATGACAATGTCATTTCACTCACCATAACCTTACCGATTGGCAGACAACGTAAATAACAATGAGCAATCTTTATGCCAATGTTATGATGTATTAACTGTGTCAATGAACATTTTATACATTTGTTGGTGATTTCATGCAAGGAAAGCTAAAGTATTGTTATTGATTTAAATTAAAATGACATAGACGTGTTTATTTTCTTTTTATTACAATTACAATGCTGATTTATGACTTCGTCAGATTAATTCATGAATATGTTAAATTCTTGTTTTCCAATGCCAATCGAGCTAATTTTTGAAGAAAAAAAACGTATGCATAATGAATAAGTAAACTTTGAAATGTAATACAATTTATTGTCATCCTTGCTGCATGGGAATCCCTACCAACTGCACTTGGTCATCGTCAGAACCGTCTAACCATGCTACCCCGAGCCCGTCACAGGGGGATAATGGGGACCCGTCGACTGGTGGCGCTGTTTACACTCGTTGGGGGAATTCTGAGTGCGCCGATGGTGCGGAGCTTATCTATACAGGTAATTGAAATATGGAAATCTTATTGGCTTAAAGGTAGCGTTGAGTATTGGTCAAACTTAACTTTAGTAACCAAAACCTGCACGATTACGGTACAAACTAATAGTTATAACTTCACCATGTTCGAAAAGTATACACAATTACAAACGACAAAGTAAAACCCCTGTTATCATTCAAAAAGAGCCGTTACAACTCAAGAGTCAAATTAACTCTAGAGAGAAGCGCTAGCGTTCTAGGTCCTCCTAATACGGGACTGTAATGCGCGGTAATAGTTACCGCGGCCATCGCGATCATCTTTCGTTCAAAATTCTGTTCGGAGTCGCGCTAACACGCGGAGAGAAGTCGAGGAGGCGCATAAATCACTGATTTTTAGCGGAAAGGAGGGAAAATCATAATTTTAATCCACCCGATAGTTGGATCACATAATGGAGAGTGAATTGGTGGTAAGTACCGTATCATATGTATAGTTTTAAGCACAATTAGCGTGCTTACAAATATTAATTTTCAGTCCCGTATCAAGAGGACCTAGAACGCTTGCGCCTCGCGCTAGCGTTCTCTAAAAAGTGATGTCCGGACGTCAATCACTTTTATATAATATTTTGAAAGCAAATTTCACAACAATTAGAGCATTTGAATGGGAATTATTATTATTTCCAATGTTTTTTTCGATGATCTTTCATATGGAATTGAAATCAACCAAATCCGTTACAATTAATTTTGGGGGG
>JBAMJV010013834.1:15000-27857 GCA_037951105.1 Echinarachnius parma | reverse complement strand
CAATGATTGTGCGGCATCCGGTGCATTTGTGACCTAGGCGTATCACATGTTCTATATGTTTTTCGGTCAACTTCGTAAGCTAATTCGTTTCAATAAGCGTGTCATTCAATTACCGTATACGAAATTGAGCTGAAGGTTTGTAATTTAGGTTCAAAATTGTATTATGTTCATACGATTTAGCTCTTTGATCAAGTGATTTCTCACTTTTAGCATTCAATTTAAAAAAACACGCTATTTGCATTTATTGTGTTTGCAAAATCAAATTGATATTGTCACGTTCGATTCCCAGTTTCCCACGACCTACTTAACGGTAACCGCAACCGCGCGATTACCAGGAATGAGTTATAGTTATCCGCCATGTGCCATAATGTATGTGTTTATTCAATAAAGCTCAGTTGCAAGTTATACTCAGAATGAAGTAGACGTGAGTTTTATTTATCTCCTGATCGACATTATACAGGTACATACAAGTATTCAATTGCGCCAACGGATTTTCCGGAGGGCGGTATTACGTATAATTACGAATTTACTGAAATCGAAATATGTTTTAAATCGAATGCAAACAAATTGTTTCTGAATAATCAATATATGAATTCTAATGCTAAAAAACGATTTAAAATGCTAAATACAACTGCGGTAACAACATTGGCAAAATTCAATGCACACAATGCACCCGGGGGGGGGGACATGCCTCCCCACCCCCTCCCCCCCCCCCCATAGGTGGAGGTGATTGTCTCTCCCACTTTTTAAAGGTATATAGGCCAGTTTTGGAAACGCCCCCCTCTCAAAAAATGAAATGGAAGCTCTTATTACCAATCATGTGAAAGAATATGTTTTTACTAATTCGAGATGATACAAATTTTGCCTGGAAACCGCCTACTAATTGATATATTTGGTAAATTATCAAATTGTTCCGCTGCGGATAGATATCGCCAACGCGGAATCGCGCATACGCTACGTGCATTATTGACCACGTGCGTGCGTTAACAACTGTATACTAGGATATGCACCAAATCGCTCCACTACCTCGAAGTTATGCCCCCCCCCCCCCCCCCCCACCCATCCGTTCACCCTCGCTTCGCCACTGGTCTTAAGGAAAGATTACTTGGGGTAATTGTCTAGGGGGTAATTATTTTGGAGTTTAATTGTCCGGGGGGGTAGTCGTCCGGGGGTAGTTGTCCGGGGGGTAATTGTCCGGGGGGTAGTTGTCCGGGGGGTAGTTGTCCGGGGGGTAGTTGTCCGGGGGGTAGTTGTCCGGGGGGTAGTTGTCCGGGGGGTAGTTGTCCGGGGGGTAGTTGTCTTGGGGGGTAATTGTCCTGGGGGGTAATTGTCTTGGGGGGTAATTGTCTTGGGGGGTAATTGTCTTGGGGGGTAATTGTCTTGGGGGGTAGTTGTCTTGGGGGGTAATTGTCTTGGGGGGTAATTGTCCTAGGGGGGTAATTGTCCGGGTGGTAGTTGTCCGGGGGGTAATTGTCCTAGGAGGGTAGTTGTCCGGGGGGTAATCGTCCGGGGCTGGTTGTCCAGGGGGTAGTAGTCCGGACACGAATTAAAAGGCCTGTTAATGATGTTGAATAGAAACTTTGAGTAGGCATTAATTTGATCATATTACGCAGTTTAAATACATGATGTTAGAGAGATATGTGATAAATATGTTTATGCAACATTTTCCGTTTACATATAATTATGAATAATGTATTGAGAGATTGTGAAAATGTTTAAAGAGTAATTGTTGCAATTTTGTAGTTCGCGCACATGTGAAGTAGATGTGTTAGTTGACGTCGAGGGCGCGAGATGTAAACAAACTAAAAAAAGATGGCGGCGCCCATAGTTATCTCGTAGATGTGAGATGTTGTTCGCTGTTTACACTTTAGATGAACGGTATGAAGTATATGATTGATATTTTTCCGTGATGTTTATGTTAACCTTTTCCCCTTTAGAAGTAGACGATGTGGGAACTGAGATTTGTGTGATTTAGAGGGTCAATACTTTTATACTGTTTATTGTTACATTAACATTATTATAGGTGCTTGCTGAGCAGATAGATGGCTGCTTGATGGCTGCTTGAGCTGTAGTTGTGCACTGCAGTGGGTCTGCATAGACCTTGGGTAATAAATGATGGCATTTTGTTTAACAGACTTTGTGTAACTTTACTTAGTCTAATATATTGCAGAGTGCATGATCATGTGTGTTAGAGATATTACAAGGTGTTGAATTATTACAAGATGAATAATGATTACCTGGAATTTATATGATCATGCTCTGATTACAAGAGACATTTAGGCAGATTGTTTATCGGCATTATAGAAGGTTATTATAAATACTTATTGATGAATGTATTACTTGTTTGACCGATAAAAGTATGCCATACATTGGTAGATTTATATTAATGTTTGAGACCGTGACACAGTTGATTTCATGTTCAGATTTAATTATGTCATTCAAGCAAATGATTATAGCGTTTGATTTTAGTGATTGTACAATAGAATCAAGATGAAAACAGATTTGATTCAGAGATTAATTAGTAATTACTTTATATAATGTTTAATCAAGAAGATAACAATATTTCTGTTCAGTAATTACTGTTGATTTATTTTCATCAAGGTTATATAATCATGTTTTTGTAAATACATTTGATTGAAATTTTATGACATGTTTTGTTTTCATTCTGCCAATTGCAGGGTTTTCGTTTCTATCTGCGTGTCTCTCGACACATGGTAGATACTGTGGCCGAGAAATAAATGACCAGAACAACTTAACGAACTTGTCCTCTGTGTATCAATTGGCCTCATCTACCGCACTACGACATTATCATCCTGGTGTCATAGACACTGTACTTTAAAGTTGTATTAAATCACCGCAGTAACACAAAATACTAAAGTATTCATTATGTGTTATCTTTCATTTCCAAAATATGATGTCACTTAGACCAAAAATATCCTTTAGTTGACCTGATACAATAGTGAATGTTATTTTATTTTTCTTATAATACTCCGTAGAATTACCAGGGTGTTATATGTATTGTCATATAGACTATTGTCGTATACTATTGTAGTCGGAAGGATAAGAAGAACAAACTTTGATATTCAATGATCCTCGCCGATGCACAACAAATAGCAATTGCCTTTGCTAGCATTTTGCTTGAATCTTTATGCATCAAAGACAAGCATTTGTTATTAAACAAGCGCAATCTTTTGCTCTCAAGCCCAAATAATTGCCTTCCAAACAAGCAAATGCCCCAAACCGTGTGCATACAACAAATCTCATGTCATGCTTGTTCAGACCAGCTTGAGCTCTTGCTTACTTGGGACATTCGCGTTTTAGCATGATGTTTATGCTCATGAAACGTTTTCATCAAAGCTCATGATAATTATTAAAGAGCCCAAAGCTTCTAGGGCTATATTGTGATGTCCTGTTTGATTTATTATATTCTGTCATTTTAGAGACGTGTTTCATGTAGGAAATCTTGTTCATGTTTTTGTAAAAAAATTGTTTGACCTGCCATGTTTTCTGCCAAGATTTGTATTCTTAACCTGCAGCAGCTGATACTTTTAAATACACACGAAATTCCTTGATCATCTTGACTAAATGTTGGATGTATAAATCTTGGTTCTTTGCTCTTTCTCATTTACAATAGATGTATTTTTAAAATCAACACTTTTCATTAAAAAAACAAGCACGACAATTTTACCCAACTTACCTATACTGTAGTCACCTACAGGATTACTATATGTCACACCCTCTATATGGGGTAGCATTTTTGGTAACGTTGTTCCTCTCTATTCAAATGTTCATGCACATTTATCACATGATCGGACTTGCAATTATTTGCAACTTTACAATAGATTGCAACTCTTTGTGCAATAGGGCCCAGATATGGCAATACGTTGTCTAATGTCACTGATTTACAGTTAAATATGGGTAATGTGTAGGCTATTATTGCTAATTTGATGCATAATATGGCTAATTTATATCTGGCCCTCCACACATTTAAAGTAAAACATTTCAACTTTCTGTACGCCATCACTCAATGTTATTTGTGATATGCTAAAGCAGGGGTTATATGTTCGTTTGATTCATAACAGACAAAGTAACGATGAAAACATGCTTGTGTACTTTGGGTAAGGATTAAGATTTGCAAGTTTGCAAAATTATGACAATTATGTTTTTGATAACTTTCTCATCTGCTGAATAGAGTGTAATATTAATGTGACCCAAATTGAACTCTTAAATTTGGTAAATAGTTGTTGAAGTTATTTTGGTCGATACAACAGAATAGTTCCGTTCAATCATGCATCTGTATAACTGATCATCCTTAAAGGGATGCCTGTAAAGTGTCTAACTCCACGAAAATTACTTGGAGCCTCCTCGTTTCTCTTCTACCTTGTTGTTTAGCTTATGGTAAGAGAAAAATAAAATAGGGTTAGATTTTTTCAAATGCCCCTTTAGTATAACGATATCTATCATTCAGCACAAGAGCGTTAATGAACGGTCATAAACCTCATAACGTCATACAGTAATTGGTTTCTAAAAGCAGACGCATATTTTCGCTTTTTTAACCAGGAAGCAGTGTTCCTTTTTAATGAAACTTTTACACATCAATCGGACATATCTTACAATAATTTTGGTACAGGATTGAAGTCTCAGATGTCATTTTGGGCAATATCTGACACTTTACAGGTGCACCTTTAACTTGAAATACTCCCAGTATAAAATTGCACAACATTGTCCATGTTTGATGTGAGATTAAATCATTGAATATTACAATATTTTACTATATAGATGTCAAGCTAAAGAAAGATACATGGATGCTGTCCCTGAGGCCCAAAATAAAATGTTTTCAAACTTAAATACTGTACTTGAATTTTCCCATCATTTAATACATGCTCAAACTTTTATTTGAAGGACAATTCAGATATTTCCCCTGTAAATCCATACGTTCTCTGTTACATTTGTTTGTGTAGTACTTCTATTAATTCAAAGTATTCCAAGCATTGTGATTATGATAATTTAACTTGTGGAATCACCAGACAATTGTTCTATTGTGTCAAAAATAAAATATTAAAAATACACGATATTTCAACATATTGTGGTAATGTTTCATTTTTGGGGTGAATGATGCATTTAAAAGTGATTTTGAACATCTGTGTTTCAAAAGTTTTTCAAAAGTTGTAACTAGTGCTCTCAGGATGGGTATCTCAAATTGAAATAATTACATTGATTTAGGATAATGATGTAATGTTCTAAATGTGAATATGTGGATATGTGAGTCAGTGTGTGCATGCGTGTGTGTTTGAGTGTGTGGGTTTTTTGGTTGATGTATGATGTGTGATGTATGTGAATGACAACATGAATTTGTCTGTGGCCGTGTCAACTTATGAGTGTTTTGTTTGTGTCTGTTTTTGTATCCGCTGCCGCTATGCATACAACTATTTTGTATTATGTTGTTGCGAATGTGCGAGTCTTTATGTACATGTATAGTCAACGCCCAATCCTAAACTGTTGAAAGAAGTACCCTTCCTCAAACTACAAATCAATACAATTTTAGTTCATGATAACGTTTTAATGGCTTCACAAATGTTATAAACACTGTAGTTTAGGAAAATATAAAATATACATTGGATAATTGTATTTACAACGGTACTTATCACAACAGTTTGCTATATATACTTGAGTAAGGAATCTAAACAAAACACAATCAGAATATGTGTTTGAAGTATGATACACTATATAGTAACGTGTCAAATAAAAATAAAAAAAACTTAAAACTGACATATTTTGACCAGTGATCATTTTTTACAGAAATCAAAGTGGTCATATGAAATCACGACAACGCTGAAATACAATTAAACAAAAAATTAATTATTTAATCATGAATTGCTAGTTCTATACCATAGTTATACAAAGTTAGATGATAATCAAATGGGGCAAATTTACAATCCCATTCGTATCTAGAATGGCTAGTCATGCTGAAAATATAAATACATACATGTACGAATATATAATTATGTTCAATCTAGACCTCTTGCATAACATATTATTAATGTACGGTTATAGTGAACATGTTTATTCCGCATAATACAATTTGACAATGTAAATTGTAATAGGCTACTGCCGTACCTGCTGTTGAAATATTGAAATCTAGAGAAAAAAACAATATTACTTTTTCATCAAATTCACAAATTAGTCACATTAATTTCCTGCTAAAATGTCCGGGTAACTACTTTATACACATCAAACGCAAATGAAAGCTCTCTTTTTTGACTTGTTATTAAAATTCTGTTCGATTGGCTATAAATGCACTACACTGCAACACACTGCATCATTTAGTACATACTACACATATTTCTAACAGGGTAAAGACTGGAATTGTGAATGTTATTATAACATTTACAAATTCCACTGTTATATTTATGTGTAGATGTGATTCAAATAATTCTTCTAATTGATTATTATGCAAATATACAGCTACATTATAATGTTCTACGCGGCACTCTGCAATTTCACTTTGCAATTAACGCTGCAATTGACTTTTCACAAAAATAGATTACTAGTAGACACAAATGGACCAGCATAATGGAATGCTTTACCTGACTCATTGAATTACCTACAGTATGATACCCACTTTTTCAACAACTATTAGTATGAAGATTGAACTCTGATTGGTGACAATTATTTTAAGGTATTACTGCAAAGCCTAACAAAGGGTTGATGAACTGTGTACTCTATGATCGTACACGTCCACTGAGTGATTTGGGAAAATTCCATGTTAAATGAATGTCATGTGATGAATGATGCTGATGATGAAAATGATGACGATGATGATGAAAATTAAGACGATGATGATAACGATGATTAGCATGATTAGTTGTAGAAAGAAGGGTTGTGTAAAGCGGCCATTGTTCAAGCGTTGTTGAAACGTCCTAAAGCACGTGATAGTTTCGACCGCAAATTCATCGCGACAAAACCCCTTTTGTTCCATCGCATAACAGGCAAAACGAGTTAGCGCAGACGGTAGCGTGTTAGTCTTATAACCCAAAGATCCCCGGTTCGATTCCGACTTTACCGTTTTATAGTACAATCATTTTTGTATTTGCTATTTCAACAACATGGTTGTTTACAATTTAAGATAATCAACGGTTGTAGAAAATTTTAAAACAACAGTTGTTTAAACTTTAAACAACAGCGGTTGTTGAAAATTTTCAACAAGTTGTTGAATTTGTTTATACACAGCGTTTTAACAGCATGCAAACTAGATATGGTCCAGGGTTCACAAGCTAATGATTAATCAATTTCACACGACTATTAATCACACACTCTGGCCACAATTTGCATCTTTTGAAATATATGTTTTTGTTTTAATTGTCTAAGTCGATGTCTCAGTAAAATAAGAGAGGAGCAAGATGGCCAGCGCCAACATCCAAAATGGCTGCATCCGTAAATACTAGCGTGCAGTAAAGGCGTAACAAAAAAAAATAGATATAAATCATGACACGACTCATCGTCCAACGAGATCGTAGAACTGTTTGACAAGAAAACAGCACCAAGATGTATGATCATTTAAAAATTCAAACAAACAAAAAACTCAACCTAACAGGGACAACATCCCGCAAACGAAACATAACATAGCTGCCAGTACATAACTTCAAACAGATAATTTCAGTAGGAAACATAACTACTTTAATTTTCAATTTACATTTTTCCCCCTTCAATCTCTAAAGGGTGTCTTTAATTAATGTGTACACATTATTTTTTTTTTAAAGGATATAATTCACATATCCAGAGAACTTCTGATCGTGTTTAAACAGCACAAAATATGTGTTCACTACTACAAGATGTGCATTTCAATTTGGCCATTTATTTTTCCCTTTCAAATATGCATACGTTTATGAGCTAATACGAGCTTGAGTACGCTATCATATCTAACCTTAATGACTAAATTCTCTATCTTAACTGACGACAATCATGCATAGCATAATATAAATATACGGACTATCAGTAACACTGAGAAACATAACGCAAGAAAGTTCTTCACACAGAATGTGTCTCAAACTAATATACGTCCTCCAAAATTATTTCTTTGTATAAGTCACCCACAATGTCATCGCCATAGAAACCCCTCGAGTTGTCAAGATGCATCTAAGCGATGATGAGTTGGCGTCCGTCTCTCAACGCAAAAGAAAAAAGACAAGTGTCCAATTTATACATCAACCACCATCCTTCGGAGCCCAGTCTGGGCTGCATTTCTTACAAATAATTTAACAAAAAGTCCAACGATGGTTTTCAATATTCACACTCTCTCACTCCTCCCTCCCTCTCTCCAGTGAAATCTCAGACGATGTGTCCTGGGGGCGCGTTGTAAAGCTCCGTAGACGACGAATCTCAGACGAACGTCGAGTACGCGGCTCCACCACCTGGTTCTCCATCTTCGGCCGGTTTCTGTTTCTTGTTGTCGCCGTACTGGCCGATGAAGGCTCCCTCCTCGTCAAACTTGCCCATGTCGCCATCGGCGTACTCCTTCAAGCTGTCCGTTTCGCTGCTTCCGGGTTCGCTGTTAACCAGACTGTCCTGGGAACCATGAGGCTCTCCATCCCTGCCAAATGTTGAAAATGACAGTGGACATTTTGAGTACCTTGGTCAAGATTTTGTTATATCTTTGATATTTATTGGCAGAAAAAATGTAATGGTATTTGAGCAAAATTTAGATTTTTCATAACAACCATTCAATATCCCACCTTATTTAATCAATTAAAAAAGATTTTCATCTATTTCTCTTCCTCTGCATACACATAGTGTCAAAATCTGCTCAGATATGGCATTTCCGCTAATATTCCCTCCAAAATGAACAGTATTGCAATTTGTCTTTTGGAAAAGATTGAATTTGATTTATTTGGTTTATTTAGTTTGGAATTAAGGTAGGGGGCTTAACTCATTGAATCTTTAGGAATGAACAGTTTTTCAATTTTCATTTGACAATGTTATAAATTACTCCAACAGAAAAGTTTCTAGAACTTGCCCTGGTGGTGTGTACTCATCAAAGCCATCAGGCTTCAGTGGCGTGCTCTCAATGTCTTTGTTGAGATGCTTCTCCTTGTCAGATACTGCAGAGGGCAAGAAAACGCAAAAGAAAATGAATAAATTAAATCACTAAAGCTCTTTTCAGTAACAAGACATTACAAAGTTACGGACCTGAATATAATTATATACTAAATTGTTGTTTTCCCAAATTACTAAATTTGGGCTTTATTAATATTATTATAAGGGCTCTGTGATTAGTGCAAAATCTTAAAGGGAACAGGTTGAAATACTTCAAAGCCAAAGCCAAAGTGGTTACGTTATTAATTAATTAAACCTTTTGAAGATGGATTGATTTGCATATAACACCAATTCTCCTTAGACTCCAGGGGGTGTTTCAAAAAGATCCTAAGTTGAACTTAACTCTAAGTTGGACCTAACTATTATGGAAAACCACGTTTAGCCTTAGAATACAATATATTCAAAAGCAAAAAAAGCAATAATGTTGTACTTTTCATAAATGTTGCATCGAGAACATGAAATGTCCTTGATATTAGAAAATATTAATGATTTGAATCAACATTTTATGCCTTTGAAAAGGGACTTTGAGAAAAGAAATTCAAATACACTAATGGCTTTCCATATTTTTTAAGTCCAACTTAAAAGTATAGTGAAATCCCGGCTTTGATTCAGGTTTATAGATTTGAATATGTGCCTATACTGATATACCACACTCTTTTTTTTCAAAAAATCCTTAAGTTGGGCAAAAAAGGTAAATTTCATGCAACTTTTTGGCTTTTTTTCGCATCGGCGTTCCATACTCCTAAAAAAGTTATTTATAGCGGAACGCGCGTGTGTGTACGTGCCCATCGGATCATGACATCACATGAGGACCACAACACGGAGTTCAAAGTTCGAACGTGCATGGTTTACATGCAGAGTCTTTAACTTGCTTGGACATTGAGGCTTAACTGAAAATGCCTAAGAAATGCATTGTAGCAGGATGCAGCAACACATCTGAGTGTGGATCCTCCATGATATAAACTTAAACAAATGTTTGCAAATATTGAAACAAATCGAAATAATATCTCTCTGTCAACGTAAGTAGATGCACTCAGCGTGTACGTCTACTGCGATTGTCCTTATGTGACGTCACAAAGATGACGTAATTTTTCTTCGCCCGGCCTTAATTTTTGTACGGGGGTTCCTAAAGTGAATTTACAAGTTGATTTTTTTATTTAACCGGGTTTCCCCACGAGGAAAATATGTTTTTATTAGTAATCTTCATGAAAATCTACCTTAAATACAGTAAAACACAATTTTGAGGTAGTTTTCTTGTCTGTGGAGCTTTAAGAGTTAACTTCAGTTTAGGATCTTTGTGAAACACCCCTGTGACCAAGTAATTTCAAGACCAGTCCTGAATGACAACTTCTCTTATTAAAGGGATTTAGTAACGTTGTTGACATGTGCAAAAAGTGATGAATGGTTAGAAACAAATGTGCATTTTTGTGATCTAATATGTCCACTTCATGACATGTGTGAACATTTCACATTGAAATCCCTAACCTGTTCCATTCTTCTACTGGTAATACGAATGCAATGAGATATGTGCGAACCGCTAGTTTTATGGATTTTGACAATGTTACTAGATTCCTTTAACACAATAATACAAATTGTGACTACTCACCGTTGTACGTTCCTCCCTCCTGGCTCTTGATGATGCAGATGATGAGGAGGATGAGGATGAGGAGGGTGATGACGCAGATCAGAATGATGAGCCATGTTCCCATCACAATGCCGGGGTCCGTGGATTCATCTGAAGATGGGGCAATAGTAAAATGTCAAAATCACTAGAAAATTATGTAAAGGTAAGTATCAATGATAGTTGGTTTATTATGATGATGATGAGGATGGGATGACGAGCCGTGTTCCCATCACAAAGCCAGGGTCAACCCGGTGTATTGAGATACTCCTAACCAACTTGGTAAATAACGAATGCAATACTTGGAATAAATCTTGCATTCATTACTTGTCGCTATGTCGGGAAAACTTCTGACAACCTTTCTTTCAGGTTGCCAGGAACATAACTGATTTATAAATATGAACTACATGTACATACAAATGTGATTTATGTAGCTGACCTAGGATTTTCGGACATGAAACGTGTGGGTTCTCTCCGCCTGCCGAGCGCTCCAAGCGCAGATTGCAGCGACCAGGTCTGTCTAGCGATTCAGAACTTATAACACTATTTTCGTGCTAGAATTGGAGAAAAACTTTTTTTGTGAGTTAATGAAAAAAACTAAGTGTAACTTTTGAAAGAGCATACAAAATGAGAGAATCGAATTTGTTTATTTATTTATATTTATTTGAATATATTTATACAGGATGAACATGGTTAGTATACACTGTTTTACAACATGGTCCTGGTATTATAAAATACTTATATACAAATATACATTATTTTTGACATAAATAAAACAGTATCAATTATCAATTAAAAATCACAAAACCACAACTGCTATAGGGGAGGATATGTTATTGATCACATTTATACCCAAAAAACACACATTTATTTTCAAACTATAATTGAAAAAAATAATAATAGCCACAATCGAGTATTTGAACAAAATCGGTTGAGAACTTGGGAAGCAACTAAAATATCAATAAATATAATTATCTATCCCCTTGGAATAAATGTATGGCCCACATTTATTCAATGATTTAAGAAAAAAAATGTATATAATGCCTGAATTTTTCTAAAATGTACCAAAGGTTTTTTTAATAGTTTGGGTGATCTCTATATTGAATCATTATTAAACATTACATCACATCCACACTTTTAATTTTAAAAATGGTTGGAAACAATATGTTTTTAGAGAGCGCCCTCTTGTGTTTTAACATTTTTTTTTTAATTACTTAATTTCAATTACTAATCCGTTTGTAAGTTTTCCTACCTTTTAGGCATGGTGGAGTTATGAATATTATTTTGTAATGATATGGTGCAAGTTTTGTTTCGTAACATTCAGTGCGACTGAGGCTTAAAAATCATTGTTCGCGAAGTTCCCCTTGATCAATGTCCATTACTATGATTCACCCAGCTAGCCACCTGACGTCGGGCCGATGTCGGAATTTGGTTGCCGGATGTCGGCATATCGCCGTTGGCTCGAGGTTAAAATGTCCGCCAGCCCAACATCGTCACGACGTCATTTTTGTGATATATTGGCATAACGTCATTTTCCGACAATGGCCCAACATCATCTCATGACATGATGTTGGGCCATTGTCGGAAAATGACGTTATGCCAATATATCACAAAAATGACGTCGTGACGATGTTGGGCTGGCGGACATTTTAACCTCGAGCCAACGGCGATATGCCGACATCCGGCAACCAAATTCCGACATCGGCCCGACGTCAGGTGGCTAGCTGGGCATGAGCGTAGGGGCACATTTTTTCCAAGGGGGCTGAGGTCTTTTGCCCGAATACAATCTTACCCATCTTCACCTGACAAGCAAAATAACACACACACACAAAATGAAAATATAAAATATAAAATATAAAATATGAAAAATATAAAGATGTAACGGCCCAAAAGGTTGTACTGTTTAGCCAGAATATAACTTGCTTTTTCCCGAATATGGTCCTTTTCAAATCTCCAGGGGGGCTGCTTTAATACACTTAGGCATATCTACGGGTTGCATGTGCCGCCCCCAGAGGAAAAAAGAAGAAAAAAACAATAGAACACATAAAGGGGACATTTTTGACGAAACAAAGAAATACATGAGGTATGGCCCCAGTATTTTGCGTGCCCCCCAACCAATCCGACCACGCTATATATACGCCAC